>MU223601.1:1046857-1060996 GCA_018584345.1 Thuja plicata | reverse complement strand
CTCATCAAGGCTTCTAACAAAATTGTTGAAAGTGCAAATGTAAAGATAGATGAATTTGCAGAAAAGAATGAGCTGGAAAGCACAAAAGAACTAGAGGACTACAACAAGTTTGTATACTATGAAGAACCCAACACTCTACCCGAGCAACTATGCTTAAATCTAGAACAACAGAATGTTTCAACTGACGGTCAGACTGCTATTATTGACGATCAGGATAATAATCAGAATAATGTACAAGGTGATGAAGAACAGAATGAAGATCAAAATAATGATCAAGCTGATACATAAAGAGCTATACTTGTACTTGAAAGATATGTAAGAAGGAACCATCCAGAGATCCAGATCATAGGAGATAAGAAAGCTAGTACAAGAATAAGAAGTAAGTCTTTAACCTCAAATTATTTAATTTGTGAGTTTGAGCCAAAATTTGTCAATGCTGCACTAGATAATGAGGAATAGATAAGTGCTATGAATGATGAGATTGAGAAGATTGAGAAGAAAAAGACATGGTCACTTGTGCCAAGACCAAATGATAAGAATGCCATTGGTACAAAATGGATATTCAGGAATAAGCTGAACAAGAATGGAGAAGTCACAAGAAACAAAGCAAGACTAGTATGAAATTGGTATGCACAAGAAGAAGGTATAGACCATGGAGAGATCTTTGCACCCATTGCTAGGCTAGAAGGAGTAAGAATAATACTTGCTTATGTTGCATTTAAAGGATTTAGAGTATATCAAATGGATGTCAAGTCAACATTCCTAAATGGAATACTTGAAGAAGATGTATACATTGAGCAACCATAAGGGTTTGTCGATCTAGACAAGAGAAACATGGTATGTAGACTTCACAAAGCCTTGTATGGATTGAAACAAGCTCCTAGAGCCTGGTATGAATGACTTCATTCCTATCTTATAAGTATTGGATTTGTAAGGACTAGTGAAAACAGTAATCTTTATTTGAAGGAACATACTGATGCTAACACTTTGATTGCTAAAATATTTGTTGATGACATAATATTTGGAGGCAATGATATGCTATGCAAATTATTTGCTAATGAGATGAGAAAATATTTTGAGATGTCTATGTTTGGAGAGATCAAGTTCTTTCTTTGTCTACAGATCATTCAACAAAGTGAAGGTATTTTCATTACACAGTCCAAATACATCAAAGAGGTCCTGAAAATATTCAAGATGGAAGATTCAAAATCAGTTGGAACATCGATGGCTACAAGATATAAGTTAACAAAGGAGGACAAGACAACAAAGGTAAATTAGACTTTGTATAGATTAATGATTGGAAAACTCATGTATGTTGTACACACTAGACCAGATATTGCACATGCAGTAGGAATTGTTGCTATATTTTTAGCTAACCCCAGGGAATCACATATGACTGCTGTGAAAAGAATTCTAAGATATCTGAAGAACACTGAGGAATTTGTCTTATGGTGTAGAAGAGAAGGCAAATTTGAACTTAAGGTGTTTACCGACACTGATTGGGATGGAAATCTTGATGACCGGAAGAGCACAACTGGAGGAGCATTCTTTATGGGTGACAGACTTGTCCCATGGATTAGCAAGAAGAAAGGATGCATCTCTTAGTCTACTGTAGAAACAGAGTATGTTACTGCTGCTGCAAATTACTCAAATATTGCATGGATCAAATAGTTTATGGAAGGTATGCATATTGAAGATCTCAGAACGAGTAATTATCTATTGTGATAACACCAGTGCAATAAATATTTCCAAGAATCTAGTCATGTATGCCAAGACTAAACACATTGCCATTAAGTATCATTATTTGAGAGAACAAGTTCAAGAAAAAGAGGTGATACTTGAGTATGTGCAATCAAAAGAACAATTAGCCGATCCTTCACCAAGCCACTGCCCAAGGATACATTTGAGTACTTGAGAAAGAGACTAGGGGTCAAACCCTTGTCTACCAGTCAGTAATATGACTGAAGGCTACATCAGCCTACATATTATCAGAATATTATTCATGTTGATGCAAGAAAAGAGATGAACTTTAAAGATACATCTATATATAGACAGGTATATACTAGAACCGAGCACCAGAGCATACTGTTGTATTGTTGATGGATAAGGGAAATTCAAGAAATATATTATGGATGGAGAGAAAAGATTGTTTGACATGAATGTCAGGTATCTATGAGATATTTGTTTGGCATTGTTGTCAAAGGGAGATAGATTATCCATATTATCACATTCTTCTAAAAAAGGAGAGAGATTATCCATTATCAGATTACCAACAGGGGGAGATTTATCCTAAGGGAGAGAAAGTTGTATAAAATATTACACAAATGGAGAGTTACTGAAAAGAGAAAAAGACATCACAAAAGAGAGAATAGTCAAAAGAGAGAAATTGACACAAGAAAAGGACTCAACACATCAGAAGATAAAGAGCTGCAAGAATCAAATCTTAGCTAAAACAGAGCTTATCAGAGATCAAACATTTATCGATTATCAAACAAAAAGATTGGTAGTTTGATGAATCTCAACTGTTGTATTTCATATTGTATTAGAAATAGTATAGTGTGATAATATAGTATGTTTCCATCAATGCCAAAGGGAGAGATTGATGACATGTAACTGATTGAATGTTTGATAATGTTAAGTTGAAGATAATGCAAGGCATTAAATCAGTTAATGGTTTGTATTGTCATTGATGTCAACTTGATACCATCTGAATGATCATGTACATAATGCCAAAGACTTCAGAGAATCAATAGAATAAAAGTTATGCTTTCAGAAATGCATAAAAATCAAGTATTCACTAAGTGACAAATAACACCGACAGAGTACACACCATTGGTAAAGGAAAAGAAGAAAAGTCATAGTGATACTCGACGAGAAGAAGACAATGTTGCCCGACAAAGAAAAACCATAGGATGCCCGACGAGCTGAAAATAGAGTTGCCCAAAGAGGAAAAATCTAATGATGCCCGACGGATGGAGATCCCAAAGCTAACTGGAGTCACGTTGATGGAACTATCAGTTGTCACTGACAACTAATGGAAGAGTTTACCGACGGAACAGAGAGTTCAGAAAATGAAAAAATATTTAGCTGACAAGAGCTAAAGATAGACTTAACTGGTTGTTTTCTTTGTTTTATTTGACTAGAGTTAAGTGATTTATTTAAAGAAGATTTGTATATTTGGCAAGAAGATATCTACGAGACAAATCAGGAGTTATGCTTTAAATCAAATTGGCTGGATTGTTTTTCACGCCAAGAATTAAGAATCAAGAAATAGTGAATATCGACATGATATAAGAGGCAAGCTTAATTCATTTACGAATGAGATTAAGGGGAGTGAATAGAAAGAGGATGCTGAAGAGAAATTGATGAAGAATTACTTCATACAGTCCTGATCAATCAAGCTGAAGGAGAGCTAAAGAATTTAGCAGACACCGACGAACAGTGAAGCACAACATCATGGAGAAGAAAGTGTGGATCACAAAGAATTGAATTAATACATTGATCAGAGAGGTAATGTACTTAAATAGATTTGAAAATATGAAATTCAAAGTTGCATCATGAACAGGTCATAGTGTTTCAGTTTAACCATTGAAGCATCAAGTCTCTTAATAGAGCAGGAATTAACAGTCTTCTATATATTGAGGTACATCCCAAGGAGTACCAAAAATGTTGATTCATGAAAGTAGCATTAGACTTGCCCAATACCTATTGATAGTCTAAGAAGGAGGATAATTCAAGGATGGTAGAAATAGATACCCGATACTAAGTGACAACCTCTATGTATAAAACAATCTAACAAGGTCACACTTAACAGTGTGTTTGTAACCTTTAACAGGGTTGGCTCCTAATAGGGCTCACTTCAGAAGAGTGAAAATTTGGGGTACCATTCCCAGTGGTTTTTCCCTTAACAAGGTTTCCACGTTAAAAAGTTATTCATTATGTGTGTATGATTCATTTCTTTATTGTTTTGTATCTGACATAGTTAACACTGGGTTGATCGATATACTCTGCTTATTTACTGAGTTTTGGTAAATAGTTATATTGCTTATCGGTAATCAAGGAGAATAAGGATAGACAAGGAAAACCGATAGACAGTTAATCATTATAAGTATTTTATGGCATGCATCTTGTAGGGACTTAATAATCTGAGGTTTATTGATTGGTGGTTAATGTTTGAAGGATAAAATTTTTGAGGCCACTGATTCATTCCCCTCTTAGTTATTACTAACAGGATGCTCTTAGGGCTATGAAGAAAAAGGCACAGGCTGTGGATGGGTGGATCATCGAATAGATCAAGGTCGTAAGGCAATTTTTAGAGGTATCCCTCCTGGACCCTTACTTGGCCAAAAATATCTTGGGCCAAGTAACCAATGCCATTTTTATATGGGAAGGGAACTTAGAGAAGTACGAAGGGTGGAAGACCGGATTAGATGAAGTCATCAACTCTGGGGAAGAGGCCGTCATAGAGGTGGGAATTTTGGGAGAGGAATCATTTGAATTCCTCCAGGCCTAGTACTCCAGACCTGGCCTCAAGATTGAGGTATGTAAGAAACTGGTCACGACCCTAAAGGAGAAAGTCACGATGGTTTGATATCTTGTGGACCTATTTAAAGCATTCATTGAAAGGGTGTCACAAGTCAACCCCTTCACCACCGAAACATGCACCCTGAAGGATTACGTCCTTAGTAAATATGATGAGATGATGGAGTCTTGGTATCAGCCTGTCGGAGACTTCAATGCAGGGAAACTAACAAGAATATCCAAAATGATGCTCTAGGCTCATGATGCAGTAAAAATAGTAGATGAATTCTAGGACAGGGCTAGAGAAATTGAAGAGAAGTTAGAAGCTATCTGCGACTGGTGGAATAACATCAAGGACATAGATGGTGATGGCATCAGCCAAATTTTGGAGGCATTCAAGAAAAACAAGGGACAATAAAGTTCTTTGGATTCTAGGGATTCTCACCAGCAGGGTGTATTTCTGAGTATTCATTATTCTTTGGGCGCAAGCCCCCGGACTCCGTAATTTCAGAACCAAGAGTTTTGTATTCGTTTGATGACCCACGTCCAGGTTCCCCGAAGCCAACTGGTCATTATCAAGCGGTTAATAAGGGTGTCAGAAAGTAGGTGACTCTAGTAGGGTATGTCAGATCAAGGGATGGATCTGACAGGTGGTCTTCCCAAGGCGCCACTCAAGCATTAACTACCTGGTGCATCAAAGATAGTGAGCCACTTTTTTCATTAATGAGGCATGTAGCCTCAAACTCTGGCAGGATCAAATTTCTTCTATTTTTAATCTGACACTCTTCTCAATGTCGATTCTTCCAACTCCTTTCTTGTCTTCTTCTACTGATTTGTCAGATCTCTACTCTTTTTGAGGTGATTGTAAAGTGGTACAGGTAGTAGCGGCCATCATATATTGTATTTTAATGGTCGAGTGTACAGTTAGATTAGGTTAGTTTTAGGGCAACCTTTGTGTATAAATAATAAGTCTGACCTCATTTCAAGGATCGACAAAATTGATGATTTTGCAGTCCATACTATTTGCATTTAGCATTTCATTTCTTGTAGTTGTAGAGCTCAATGCTCAGTAGTTTCAACTAGTTCTCAGTAGTTAGATGGTCTCTTGGAGCCATTGATGTACACACTAGTGATGCTGGAAACCTGTTAATGAAGAAAGAAGAGTTCTGGAAATGACGTTGTTGGCGTTTTGATCTCTGAGTTAACACTCTTTTGTGTTGTATGTTTCAAATGCCCTCTTCTCTAATGGTTTTAATTATATTAACGACCTCCTTTCCCCTTGCTATTGAATATGTATGAATCGCTGGTTCTGTATATGTTCAGTATTTAGTATAGTTCATTGGAGCATGGTTGATGTTTGAAATATTTAGCATAACTATAAGTAGAAGGAATGAACTCTTAACCTTGGCATATATTTTGATCTTTATTTGGTGAACTAATATATGCTTTCAGGAAACCCTAACCTACTAAAAAAATCCCTGGAGAAGACGAGTTAAAAAAACCAGCTATCCCCTCGAACAAAACAGTCACACACCCAACTTAGCTCCCCGCACTGTCGAGACCTAACACTCAGGTGCTTGAAGGCTTGGAGAATTTATTCATGGGAAAAAATTTATAGGTGAAGTTGGCTGGTACCCTGGTACATGGTGACAACTTACATCTATTGATGAGACTGGTCACTAAGTCCCATCAATAGACTCATTGCTCAGGAAAAAGATAAGGAAATCATAGAAAAGGTCTTATTGCAACTTTTCCTAGTGATTGCAACAAAGGACATGGATAAGATAATTGAGTTAGAAAAGAAGGAATTCTCAAGTAAAATAAGAATCAATAAGCTTCTGATGGGAAATAGTGATGAGATAGTGGAGGAAATAGAGAATGTGATAATAAAACTTCTAATTGACAAAAAGCTTGATGTTGTACCAAGGAACAATGAGAAGGAGACACATGTTAAAATATTAGATACTATGGATACCCCTATTCAGATGATGGAGGAAGAACTTGATGTATTCATTGGAGGAGTCCATATTAGCTTTTCAATTCAGCCCATGACATGTAATGAAGGTCAACCTAATGTTATTCCTTTGAATTTATCATAAAATGACTATGTCATTGGTGAGTAAAAGAAGAATGATGAAAATATTGATTTTGTTTAGATAATTGATGATGTGATAGTTGATGTTGATTCTCTAAAGAATGAAGAGAAGCATAATGAAGAGGAAAAAGGAGAAGATCAGATCGATGAGGTGATGAAGGTAAAAGTTTTTGATGATATAGTTGTGAAAACAGAGGTGGAAAGGGACACTAGGAATGCAATAGTTGAAGATGATATCACTAATTTAGAGGACATACAATCATTCAAGGTCCAATTCAG
Organism: Thuja plicata; assembly: GCA_018584345.1. Lineage (NCBI taxonomy): Eukaryota > Viridiplantae > Streptophyta > Pinopsida > Cupressales > Cupressaceae > Thuja > Thuja plicata. Next base: position 1,054,101 of record MU223601.1, on the reverse strand, counting down.
TTGGATTTTCTTAGTCCTAAATAGTTTATGAATATTGTTATTTTTTCCTACACTAAAGAAAGGAATCAGATTTTGAGGTCACATAGGAAAGATAGTGAGTTTCTTACTCTTGCATCTCAATTTTTTAGCAAGATCATTCTGACCTATGCAACAAATCAGAATGATTCTCTATTAGGTCAGTTGGAAGGTCTACTAAATTTTGTTAATTCACACTTTTTTTCCTTAAAATATTCAACTTTCTCAAAGGTGAGGAGTGAGTTTGATAATTAAAACTATGATGAATTGACTTCCTTTATTCTATAAGATAGAACATCTTTGGGTATAGGTATTAATAAATTCAAGGATTCTCTAGATGAAGGTGGAAACATATTTAGAGCATGCATATATTATCCAAAGTATTATTCAGATATTGAAAATATCATAAGCAAAAGTGAGGATGAGTTGGAAAAACTATCTAAATGATATGATCACTTATCAACTTCAGCCACTAATTATGCATTCCAAGTTACATATTTTAATAATAAAATAAAAAATCTTATTGTGTAGAAGGATAGAGTTAAAGGAAGGATTAAAGAGCTACAAAATCATATCACACTAAATATAGATATTGTTTTCAATGGCCTAAAGGAGACAGAGGCACCTTATTCACATCCTGATGTATCGGATTTGGCAATTGCAGAGAAGATGACATACACCATTTGTGGATAGATTCAGATATTGGAGAGCATGAGGAAGAGCTGGGACATTGATTTGACAACTATGAAAAATACTTTTTTGATGTGTTTAAAACTTTTGTGAGTATATATTCATACTTGAATATTGCGGAGACTTATAGGATTTTGATAGAAAGTTTTGGTTTTGTTTTAAACCTTTTCAATTGATGTCAAAGGGGGATATATGAAGAATGAAAATAGGAGAGTCATGTCAAGGGGAGCTCAATTTTTTGGTTAGGGAGAAATATTTTTGGAGTATGATAGATTGACATGGTGTTTGGACACTTAGTCATTTTTCACTGAGTGTTGTCATCAATGCAAAATGGGGAGATTGTTGGAAAGAGACATTTTTCTTTTTTGATTTTATGTTTTTATTGATGGAAACTATACATGATTCTAGAGATGAATTTCTATACTGAAGGATAGCCTGCAAATTTGACTAAGTATGAGATAATTGGTATAGTGTATAGAGTTTGGCATATGGATTGATATAGACATGTATGATCGAGTTTTGATGTGTGAACCTAGGAGGAGTTTTGGAGAGGTATTATCTACCTTGGTTTATGTTTGCAGTAATTTGTTATCATTTGTTCAAGTTATAGCTTTCTGAGTATTTGGTATATAGAGTACAGTGAGGAATAGTGACAATTGGGTATTGGATCAATCATTGATCCTATCAGATTGATGATATGATCAGTTTGATAATTGGAGATGATAGAAATGACATGTGTGATGAAATATATACTTGTATTCGAGGTTAAGAAAACATTTTAAGGATAGATTCAGCCAATATTTGATACGCTACTCATATTTTACTTGAGGTCGATAGTTAGAGTTATTATCCTTGTTGATGGATATATAAGCTTGAATTTTTGAGATGTTTTATATGATGTGATGGTTGGATATGAAGATAATATGTTGTATATGAATGATGGATTAGTGATAAGAGGTTTGAATATTAGAAAAGGAAATCTATATTGTAATTGCATGAAACTATTCAAGCATAGTTGATGTTATTTCTCAATTCATTTTTGTAGATGAAATTATTTTGTATGGTAGTGAGCCTCTAAGGGTTGTATCCCTATTTTGTATCTACGCAATGAGATCTAGGTTGTAAGACTAAATGCATGTGCATTCCCCTCATGTACTAAAACCTTTAACATGGTCACTTATTTTTGCTGACGTAATTACTTATGGGTTCCATCCCCACCATGGTTTTTCCCTTAACCGAATTTCCATGATAAAAATTATGGTGTGATAATTTTTTGGATTCTTTTCTTATATTTATATTGTTTTATTTTTCATTATATTTGGTTTATGGTTATGTAATCAAGTTAATAAGTTTAAAAGTGCTAAAACAATAATTCACCCCCCCTCTCAGTGTTCCTCAATCCTAACACATCTAATTATAGGTGCTAAATTTTTAGGATGGTATAGAAAGGTAGGATTGAAATGGGTTGTTCAAGTTTATAATGGGATGAAGGGAGAATGTTCAATAGGATGGCTAATAAAACTAAGAAGCATCACACCCAAATTTTATCTCTCATTACACTAGGAAGGAGAAAGTACCCACTTGGCTTAAGGAGGCTCAAGTGTGAAACAAGTGTAAGGTATTCTCCTTTATTAAGAGTGCAATGAATGATTTATGTAATTTGGAATGAATGAATAGGATAAGATAGGATTCAATGAGGGTAATTAATATATGTAGACATGTAAAAGGTTGATAAGAAAATATCTAGACCAGATTTGAGTAACAAAAGCTGTAAGTGACCTACGCATACATTTTCGGTTGAAAATGTATGTCAAGGGCTACCTGGAGTGTAGAGGGTTATTGGAGTCTGTTCAAAATTAATTTTTCCTTGGTTTTATGTATACCTTATTAAGGATAAACCAAGGTATCCTCATTATAATTTGTCCTCTAGTCCAAGTTGGAGGACAACTCTTTTTATGTAATTTCTTATTTAGTTTATTCCTCCTTAAGAGGATATTGACACTTGTCACACATACTTAATATGAATGTGGCATTCATAGAACTTGAGAGTTACATTATACCTCCATCACTCATCTCTATTTAAGAGATGCTTCTCCACACACTTTAACAATAATTTTCTCACTTGTACTATTTTTTCTCACATTCTCAACTCTTGCTCTCTGATTGTTGTAATGAGCTTCTTTCTCACATTCTCTCTCTCTCTCTTTATATATATTTTTTTGCTTCATTCATATTATATACATAAGAGATTATTCTTAATTTTTCTCCTTCCAAAATACTTGTTTTATTGTGTTGATCTTGGAGCATCTTGATGGTTTTAGTGATAGATCTTGAAGCTATCTCTCATTCATTGTGTTTATGGTAAAATACTTCCTTTTGCTTCACTCACTTGGATTATTTCCTTTAGCTCTTTGCATTTTTGTATGTTTTTTACATGGTATCAGAGCAAGCTAATCCTTGTTTTGAGTGTTTGTATGAAGGTACCATTTGAAGGATATCTCGTTTGAGAAGAAGAATCCTTTTTTTCTGTTGACTGATTAACTTTTTGTTGTAAGTTTTTTGTTTTTTATAGATCTAACATTTGTTGCAACTCTTTCTTATCTCCTTTGTTACTTTAGATCTGGTTTTAGTTTCTAGGATTTGAATTTTTTTGGTTTTGGATGATTCACAGCCAAACCCAGTTTCTATTATTTATTTATCTAGTTTTGGATGGCTTGCCGCTAGATCTCAGCTTAATATCTGCATTTCATTCTTTAAGTTGAGTACCCTTTTTCGGGAGACCACAAGGGTTTTCATTTTGATCATTCGATCTATATTCTAACGCTCTACAAGTTATTCAAGCATATTTATCTGAAGGTCATTAAAATATTTCTTCATGCTTTCCCCTTGCAAGTTTTAATATTTGATCTATATTCTAATGCTCTGCATGTTATTCAAGCATATTCTCTCTTAGATTTTCGTGCACATGTTTAATCTTTTCAATTTTATATTACCTTGATCTCTGTAGTTTGGTTCTTGCACAATACATTATAAAACATTTTTTTACTATGCATGCAGACATATCTTTGATCTATCACATTTTTTCTTAACAGTTTGGATGCAAGTTAATATATCTCTAGTTGAAGGTTATATTTGGATTTATTTTGCATCATTTTACTCTATATCTCTACTTATTTCTCCTTTATGATCTCCGATTTTGAGGCTTGGTATCATTTTTTAATGCACTTTATTTAAAATATTAATGCATTCATATTAAACCTTGGTTGGCGGCTTGCTGCTGCTCCTGCGTGCTATATTTTTGGAAGAGGCCCATACTCCATACCCCATAACTTGTGCAAGATTCCTGTGCCATTTCTCTATTCCCACCCTCACTCCTCTTTCCCTCGCTTCCTTCTCCACATAGATACTACACACAACTTCCACCTCCCCTCTTTGCGTTGCTGCTTACCTCTTTTGGCACAACCTTTGTTTGTTTTTTTGTGCAGCCTTACTATGCTCTTACGCAGAACATCCCCAACCCCTCCTTGTGTTGTCTCTCCTTCCCAACTCCCTTCCTTCTATGCTCCCCCTCTCCCTACTTTACTCACTTCTCCTTTTCCTTCCTACGCCACTCCTCACTTCTTCTTCCTAGGCATCATTATTTTATTTTCCTCAGCTGCCCTCCATAGCCTGCGAAGCATCTCAGTCACTGACTTCAATCGAATCCATGCACAACTTACCTACTTTAGTTTTTTCCCCATTCTTTGTTGACTGGTTCGATAACATGAGTCATTCCTTGCGCACAGGACAACAATTATAATAGTTCCTTCTAATTATAACATTTCTTATATCATTATTATAACATTTAATCATTATATCGTTCCCTTTTTTAATGTAATTTTCTTGCAGCTCTAATCAATCTATTCCTTATATTGTATAATAATTAGATTCCTTCTTTCTGCCTCATCATTAGATTCTTTTTCTTATTTTATATTTTAACAAGATTTGTTTAATCTTTTATTTAACAAAATTTTTTTACTTTAAAACAAAATTTATGGTTCATATTTTTTTAACAAAATTTTAACCCAATGTATATTTTATTGATATAAACGTATTGTAATTTCCATTTCGATAAATAGTTGCAATAAAACTTTATTTTCTCATTCAAACAAATTTTTTAAATTTTTTTAAATTTTCTTGCAGATTAATCAGTGATATTTCCATTACATTCCTCTTTTGAATCACAATGGCGACATTAATCCTGGAAATCAAATTGAACAGTTCTAACTATCATCAATGGAATACACATATTTCTTTTATATTTCATTTTAAGCATTTGCTAGAAGTTGCTACAAATGCCTCTCTTGAACTGGATGACACTGCTTCTCAAGCCGACAAAGATGCATGGAAAGGTAAAAATAAAGAATCTCTTGGATTAATTGGCCTTTCTATTATTCCCGATCTATATGTCTTGATTGGACATTGCACCAAAGCTCATCAAGTATGAGACATTTTGAAACAAACTTATGATAGCTCCACTGAATCACGAAAGATTCAACTCCAAGATAATTTGGAAGACTTGAGGTATACAAATTTCAAATCCATGGATGAATCCTCACTTAAATTTGATGCTATTAAAACTCAATTAAGTGGTTTAAATGTTACTTTAACTGATATTAGATTAATTACTATCATTCTAAAGAAATGTCTTCCAAAATAATTTCAACAGTTTATTACTAACATTCATTTCAATTAGCTATTCCTACCTTAGCAGCTCAATTAAATTATGCTATCTTTCAAACTCTATTACGTCAAGAAGAAGCCAAGTTAATTCAATTTGGAACACTTAAAACTAATGAACATGATTTCATGTCTAGAAATTAAAATAACTTTGGATCGAATAACACTAATCATAATTCTCATAACAATTATAGATCACATGATAATAGTCATTCTAATAATCACAATTCTGAACATCATAATAATAATTATAGCCTCTTATAATCATAATAATAGTTATCATAATAATCATAATCGTCCTAATTATAGACCCTATTTTACTTATTGTGAGAAAGATGGTCATGTGTCCAACAATTGTTTTAAGAAATAAAATTATCAGAAGCCTTTTACTCCTAATTATCAAACTAATCAAGTCTCATAGCAATTGTTGGAATTAATGAGAAGTAGTACTAAGAGGGGAGGGGTGAATCAGTACCTCTAAATTTTTTAGCATCTTACACAATTCATCATTAGTAATCATTCAATTCTGATTTACCAACCATTACTGTTATTCTTTCTTATGTATCTATTGTTTGTTCACAATCTTTAATAGTTTTCATTCATTCATAGAAACGTTCATGAAATTGGCAAACACATAACACAAGATATGGTATCATAGAAAACTCCTGTTAGGAAGTAAAAATTGCGGTGGGGATGATACCCACAAAACTTCACTATTTGCAGAATGGAAGGGAGTTGGTTAAGGCTTACAATTTAATCACTTCTGATGATCTACCCTGTTAAGAGTATTAAGGTGGAGACCTGTTAATATCTACTCTGTTAAGAGATTTAGCAACACTGATTTAAGTGTGCACTCAGTTATGAGATTTACAATAGGATGGTTAAGCCCACCTTTCTTGAAAGGATTTCATTAGTGTACTACACTTGTTAGAATGAGTACAAATGTTGACCTGACTGTATGCAATCTACTATTGCTGATTTACAGATCCATTAAAGCTTTTTCAATAATAATATCACCTTAAGTGATTGATGAATACCTTTTCTCTGCTTGTTGGTAGCCTCTGTTCTGTTCTTGAAAACTGATTAGATTATGTTTGTGTTCTTCTGCATGAATTCTCTGTCTGGTCTTTAGTTGCTCTTTGTGGCTACTATCTTGATTTTGAACAACTACTATTCTCAATGGATTGAGCACCTATTTATACAAGTATTTGACCTATCTTGGAATTCACATTTTACAATATTAACTCTTAGATCCAAGGTTTACAACTTGACCTTGATCTTTAGTTTGCATGTTTTAAAACAATAAAACTAATTAAAACAATAAAAATTACATTGCTTCCTCTGCACATAATGGATTTAAAAGCAAATCAAGAAGTTATAAATACAAGTTCAGTGATTTATCTGACGTGGAAATTCAGATCCACTTTTTGTGGAATATAACTGATTGTCGGTTCTTGGTCGTTAGTTTGAACTTGCAGTCTATCGGCATTCCTTGACTAAACTATTCATCGGGTTCCCTGTATCTGTCAGGTTCCTCTCTTTGTTGTACTGTCAGGTAGCACTGTTGTTACTCGTCGGCTATCTTTTACCTTTTTGTCAACAGGTAATACTTAACAGTGTTTGTCGGGTAACCTTGGTGTTGGATAGTGTTGTGCCCTATTTGTCGGTGTAGAGTAAACCGGTGGTGCAGATAATGTTTTTCTCTAAGCATACTAATGGAAAAATATAATGCCTTCAATCTCCCCCTTTGACATTAGTATCAAAAACTGATATGTGCATAATACTAAAATTATTACACCATGTTTATATCCTTGTCATAA
>MU223601.1:1036734-1046792 GCA_018584345.1 Thuja plicata | reverse complement strand
TCAAATTCCCCCTTTCTTTGATACTGATGAAAAAAATGTACAACTTACAATATGCCAAAATTGTGACAAAAATGTGTAACTTACAATGTGTCAAATACGTTAGAATGGGTAATTTTGATATCTTCCATTAGTTTCTCCCATTTTTCTTTCAACTATTCTAGTGCCATGTGTTACAACTCTAGTCTTGCGTGCATATCATAAATGTTGTCTAGGACATACATTTTAGGGGTGGTAATTAGAGCATTTGCCTGTGTCATATTTTGTTGCAAAAGTGTAAGTGTTGGTAATAGCTTAACTTGGAGCTCATTGACCTCATCTTTGTACTTCATCTCTGCAAACTGAATGTCCTGTCTTTGTTTCCTAGCCTATATGATTTGTTGATTGTGCAATTTAAGTGCTTCTTCTGTGTTGGCTAGATTTTGTGCACTGGACTGAAGATCAACATCTATTTTTGCTATCTTGTCGGTATACTCCTTAGTGAGTTGATCTAAAGTGCACAATTTCTTGATTAAGGTAACAACTTATGATAAAATTGGGTCAATTGTACTTACCAATTCAGATAGCTTGACCTTTTTCAGTGCCACTTCCTGGCTTATTTTCTCTGTGAGCTTGAATTCATACTTTTGTTTAAGTCTCTCTTCCATTGTCTTCTCAACATCGGTATTCTAAGATGTTATTGCATCTACGAGTATGACCAGTTGATCAATAATTTGAGCATTTTGATCAGTATCTATGTCTAGTACAATTTGTTGAAGTATATTTCTTGCTACTTCCAGTACCTTGGCCTCTTTTTCCACTCTCTTCAGATTTTCTTGAATGGTTTTTCTTTCACATAGCTTTGCATATTTTGTAAATGGTGTTGGATCCAATTTCCTTGGATCACAGATTGGAATCTCAATAATTTCATCCAGAGTTACTGGATTTTTATTCTTTCCTTTCTTCTTCTTTGAGATTTGAGGGGATGCAGATGTATGAACTACCATATGTAGTTCATTTGTTCGCTCTGAATTTCTTGGGGAAGGTTTTGTTGATGATGCATCTTGTATTTTCTGCTCAATTTGCACCTGTCGATTATGTGAAGATGTCTCTTCATTAACCTTGGGTGTTTCTGCAGAATGTTCTCTTGATATATTTGCTATCTCATCCTTATTTTCTTCTTCACCTTTTTCTAAAGGTTTGTCACCTATTTCCTTTTGATCATCTTCCTTATTCTGATTAGTGGTTGCAGCTTGCTCTGCAGTTGTGTCTGTTGTTCTTTTGGCTTCTTCATCACCCTTGTCTATGGGTGTGCTTGTTTCCTTTTCATTTGATCCCTCATTTCTCTCTAGTAAGTTTGTTTCCTTTATTAGGACAAGCATGTTACTTTGAGTTGTGACTTGGGCTTTGTCAGTATTAGTGTCCTGCTCGTCAGTTAGTACCTTATCGGCAGTGACATCCTCATCTTTTTGTATAGCTTCTGCAGGGTCTTGCACTTTTGAGTGCATGATTGAAGTGTACTGCACTTTCTCATCAGTAATGTCAATTATATTACCATCTGATGTCTTCAGTACTTGATGGCTTTGTTGATCCTTAATTGTGATAAATATTACATCATCTTTCTTCTTTGGATCATTGTTGGAATCATAGTGAGTGATATCTTGAATATTAACATCCATGCTTGTATCTAAGTTAATAGTCTCATCATCACTTTCTTGATTATCTAAAGCAATATGTTGAGGACTTGCATTATCTGACTCCTCCTCTATGTGAGGTGTGTTTGTGAGAAGTAATTGCTTCTCAACACTTTTTTAATCTTCTAGTAGATCTAGGAGATGTCTCCATTTGGTTTCTGTCATTGAATCTAATTCTATAAACTTGTTCTCAAGTACTTTGTAAGCCCTTATTTTGGCTATAAATTTACTTGAGTGTTTCTTTAGTACTTCCTGTATCTCTTCAACTTTGGATTCATGAGGCATCAGTCTCACAATAACTCTTTCTCTTGTTTCTCTTTCTGTTTGCAGGGCATATGACCACTTTTGGTATACCCTTTTACCTAGCTCTTCTGGTATTTGACTTACAAATTCAGCAGGGGCATACTTGTTCTTGATCATTGATTTTATGACTACCTCTTGTATTTTATTTTGATCCTCTGGATTTAGTGTATCCCATTGCCTGATCTTTTTATCAGTCATGGTGCCATGAGTAGCAATTGATTTGGCAGCTTCATCTACCGTTTGAATTCTAAAGTTTTTTTTTACTACATCTGGTTCATCATCTTTGGTGTCATCCAAGTCAGCCTTTGTCCTAAAAAACCTTTTTCTTTTCTTTTTTGGTGTGGTTTTGACAGGTTATTATTTTATTCTTTTTGTTGGCTGCTTCCTCATATAGGTCCTTACTTGACCTTTCTTTAGTGGTGTGGTATCGATAGTAGCAGTTTGACTTCATGTTCTTTGCTTCTTTGCAGGAGGTGGAGATGGAGGTGTATCAGATTCAGTAGCCTCTATATCTAATTTCTTTTCTTCTAGTTCTTCACTGATGGTGCCATGTTCATCGATTTCTTCTTGTTGATCCTACTCTTCTTTTGAGACCGATAAAATCTTCTTGAGATTCTTAACCATTTTATCTTTCTTGTTTATAGTCTTCTTGACTTTTAGGCCATGTTTTATCTTAGATTTTTCCTCCTCATATGTTCCAAACCTTGGTTGTTTCTTGTCAATGGGCTCATTGATTAGTGCCTTAATTGCAATTGTAGCTAGATCAATATTGATCTCATAGTCTAATGGTGCTAACCAAGATGTTCTTGGTACAACCAGTTTGATATGTGTGAAGTCTGTGTCTACCATGAAACATATCTCATCTTTGTGTTTTTCAACTAGTTGTTTAGGAATCCTAGTTCTTTCCATCATCTTTTCCTTGAACTCAAGGAAGTATGTAGATATGACAGACTCAAAGTTGTCTCCTAGTGACTTAACCAGTTCACTAATCTATTGGGTTACCGGTTTGGTAGAGTCCCATACAACTTTTCCTACTGAAGGAAAGTATTCTTGAAAATAGAAAAATGTACACATGATAAGTGATCCAAACTTACATGTGTTTCTCTTTGTAGACCTGATTTTGATCACATTTTCATCAAGTTGTTTCAATAGGATCTCACACAGATCCATCGAATTCCTTTTGTTACAATCTTGTAAGCTATGCTTACTGCTGTTGTAGAAATGTTTCTCATTCTGCTAGCCTGAAATTTTTTGTAACCAATAACACATGCACCAAATTTTAACTCTTTGTCAGTGATTGTGTTTACTTTGAGACCTCTGTTGTCTCCTTCTACATAGGTGAGTTTTGTAACTTCTTTCAGAGATGGATGTTTGTGTGCCCTAGGTTTGTCGATTATCAGATAACCAGTGACAGCATGAAGAACATCCTTTGTTATTTCTTTGGGTTGGTCTAGCCATAGTTTTTTTTCATGCATCCTGCTTAAGACTAACCTAATCCCTTATGTCTTGAATTCCCTCAGGAAATGTAGGGCATTGGTTAACTCTTTGACCTCCAAGTGTTTGTGTTCTTCTTTCAGTTTTCCTTCGGCATCACATAGCTTCTTAAAAGCTTCATCCATTTCTATATCACCTATCTCTGCGATCTTGCAGTGAATATAAGACCTAACATCTTCTATGAGAAAAACCCTAGGCAAAATTTTTGAAAATGCGCTGGCATCATCGGGTTTCGATGCAATTTCTAGATAGATTTTGTACTTAGGTTCTACACATGTGCTATTATTGATTAGTTTCACCACATTCTTCTTTTCATTCTTCAACTTAGCAGTTCTCGATGTGGTTGCCATTATTTTTTGAGTACTTAGGGTTTTCTTTGAAATTAGGGCTTTCTTGACAAAAATAATGATAGAGATCTTTCGGTGCCTTTGGTACTTACTTCTATTCGCAATAGTGATGAGGAATATGTTCTCTATGTGCTGAATCAATCTGTAGACACTTCTGCTTTCTGATCTTTAATCGTTTTGATGTCGCTCTGCTTTCTCTTCAAATCGTGGGTGAAAAATGAAGTTGTCTCGTCGACTATTTATAGACTTTTTGACCTAAATCTTTGCAATAAATGCTCAACAACTCATCGGGACATGAAGATAGGTTTCATTGGGAGGATGTTTCTAATCATCATTGGTGAAGATATGATGCTTAGGGCAGTTGTTAACCACTTTTATTTTACCCACGGATATCGGTATTCTGTCATGACTACTTCTAAACTTTGCTTTCTTACCGACGGTCGTCGGGTTACATTGGCAGTTTACCATATTTACTAGTTGACTGACAATTTCTAGTAAGCGTAAACAACTCATTATTGTGTTCACCAATGATTTTCGGTAAGTTTTTACCGATGGTGTTGCATTCTTAGATTAGTAACAAGTAAAGTAGTATGCATCTTTGGTCCATGCAGATTTTGACTATCTATCAATTTATATAATGGAACTGATGCAAAATATAACTTAGTATAGTGCAGTTCCATACTTACTTGTTCAGCTCAAGTGGGGTTAGTGGTGTCACCATTTTCATTGTTTGGTCCAGCTTCATCATTACTTGAAGCTTTTATCCATATTTTATCTCTCGCCCTCCGGATATCTTCAATGGTGTTACCATTGGGATATGTGCTTATTTTTGTTAATCTCTCTTTGCAATATTTCTTGAGGTGACCAACTTTATATCAATGTAAGTATGCCATTCCAGGGTTTGACCAGCCTCTAGACCTTTTAGTCCATGCTCTCATGTAGTTTGCAGCAATGTGACCATATCTACCACATTTTGTACAATTTTTTCAAGTGTTGTAATCTCATATATACTGATTACCGATTCTCTTTGGCTGATAAGGAGCTTCTTTACCTTTTGGCTTCCATGCTTGCCTTTTCTTTTTCCAGCATTCTTTAGATGTGTGCCCATTCATCTTGCATGTAGGACAGTATTTGTCCATGTAGGTTTCCCTCTTTGGCTTTTCTATCTTGTTCTTGCATTCATAAGCTTATGTCCTTTCTTGTTACATTTATAACTGAATCCTATGAATGAAGGTGTAGGTGTAGATTTAGGAGTACCTTTCATTTTACCTCTGCATGCATTTGATGTGTGCCCTTGCTTTCCATAGTGCTTTCATGTTAGCTTTCTTGGTCTTAGATTTTTGTAGACATTCTTTGGATTTGATGATTCTCTATTTTCAGTAAAGCCTATACCGTTGTTGTTGACTCTTCATTGTCCTTCAAGAAAGTCATCTATTCTTTTATTGCTTTCTTCAGCCTTTCTGATAATCTCATTATGTTGTTGTTGAATTCTAACCTCATGCTTTAGCTTTTCATTTTCTTCTCTTAGTTCACCGATAATCTGTATTCTCTCAATGAGTTCCACATTTATTCTATTTTCTTCTTGAATCATAAGGATAATCTGATTTGTGAGATCATGGTGATGCTAAGCATGTCTTTGAATTTCCATTTCCTTTTCTTGTAGTTTCTCTGAAATCTTCCTTCTATCATCAATAACAAGTGTTCTTTCTATTTCAATTTGTTTGGCAGAACTCATCACATCAATCATTCTTACCATCTGGGTCTCTTGACTGATTTACAACATCTTTATTTACTATGTCAGATGTAGATTGATCTCCTTTAGATTTGTGATGTTATCTTCTGATGTATCTGATGTATTACTTGGATTTTATCCTGAAGACTTAAAGAAATATGGAATCTCTTCTTCTTGATAGTCTATTTCATCGTTCTGAGTAGCCATACCTTTTCTTTCATCCAGCAGTTCTCTCATCTTGATTCTAGCTTCTTTATACTGTTCATAGAACATCTGTATCTCAAGCTTTTTGTTCTCAATATTCTTATCAAGTTTGTACTTCTCTATTGTATGATTTTTTCTCTTAATCCTTTAAGCTTTTCAAGAAGATATGTAGCTCTGATACCAATTTTTGGAATTAATGGGAAGTGGTACTGAGAGGGGAGGGGTGAATCCGTACCTCTAAAAATTTTAGCATCTTACACAATTCATCATTAGTAATCATTCAATTTTGATTTACCAACCATTATTGTTATTCTTTCTTATGTATCTATTATTTTTTCACAATCTTTAATAGTTTTCATTCATTCATAGAAACATTCATGAAATTGATAAACACATAACACAAGATATGGTATCTCAGAAAACTCCTGTTAAGAAGTAAAAACTGCGTTAGGGATGGCACCCACAAAACTTCACTATCTGCAGAATGGAAGCGAGCTGGTTAAGACATACAATTTGATCACTTCTGATGATCTACCCTGTTAAGAGTATTAAGGTGGAGACCTATTAAGATCTATTCTATTAAGTGCTTTAGCAACACTAATTTAAGTGTGCACTCAGTTATGAGATTTACAATAGGACGGTTAAGCCCACCTTTCTTGAAAGGATTTCATTAGTGTACTACACTTGTTAGAATGAGTACAAATGTTGACCTGACTGTATGCAATCAACTATTGCTGATTTACAGATCCATTAAATCTTTTTCAATAATAATATCACCTTAAGTGATTGATGAATACCTTTTCTCTGCTTGTCGGTAGCCTCTGTTATGTTCTTGAAAATTGATTAGATTTTGTTTGTGTTCTTCTACACGAATTCTCTGTCTGGTTTTTAGTTTCTCTTTGTGGCTACTATCTTGATTTTGAACAACTACTATTCTCAATGGATTGAGCACCTATTTATACAAGTATTTGACCTATCTTGGAATTCATGTTTTACAATGTTAACTCTCAGATCCAAGATTTACAACTTAACCTTGATCTTTAGTTTGCATGTTTTAAAACAATAAAACTAATTAAAAAAATAACAATTACATTGCTTGCTTTGCACATAATGGATTTAAAAGAAAATCAAGAAGTTATAAATTCAACTTCAGTGATTTATCTGACATGGAAAGTCAGATCCACTTTTTGTGGAATGTAACTGACTATTGGTTCTTGGTCGTCGGTTTGAACTTGCAGTCTGTCGATGTTCCTTGACTGAACTATCCATCGGGTTCCCTGTATCTGTTGGGTTCCTGTCTTTGTTGTACTGTCGGGTAGCACTATTGTTACTCATCGGCTATCTTTTACCTTTTTTTCATTGGGTAATACTTAACAGTGTTTGTCGAGTAACCTTGGCATTGGATAGTGTTGTGCCCTATTTGTAGGTGTAGAGTAAACTGATGGTGCAGATCATGTTTTTCTCTAAGAATACTAATGGAAAAATATAATTCCTTCAAGTAATAACTCTCACCAAGATTTTGTTGTTCATTATGGTATGTCTAATCCTCACTATGATAATACTCCTCTTTTCAATAATTCTCCTATTTGGGATGAATATTATGATGATGACTATTCTTGGGATGACCCCCTAGCTTACTATTTTCATCATGAAATAACATTAATATTTTATCTTCATATAATGCATTCAAGCTTGATGATTCTTCTTATTCCCATGCATACTCCCCTTTTGACGACATTTTAGAAAAACAAGAGGATATTATTTTTTCTTTTCTCAATGTTACTTTGCCTTATTTTGACTCTCCTAGTAGAGATGTGTGTATTTCTCAAGATGAATTTCTTGATTTCTCCAAGTTTAGGATTTTGAATACAGTCCTAATCAAATGGTTATTATGGAGGGAAAACCCCCTTATCTTTATCCTAATCATCCTCATGATAATAATAATAATAATGACAATAATGATAATAATAATGATGATTATAGTAGCTCTACTCCTCTTGATTCTTCAAATAATGATGAAACCATTAAAAATTTGCTTTATGAACCCAATGATTATATTACTGATTACATGACTGATTCAAAATCTAATTTTTCCTTAAAAGGTTTTACTAATTTAGCTCTAGGAAGAGATCCCAATGATGGAAGATCTACTAGTGGTTATTGAATTTTTACAGGTTCAGGTGTTATTTCTTGGGGAAGTAAATATAAAGAATCTTTGTCTTTATGTTCCATTGAGTATGAATATAAAGAATGTACACATGCATCTAAAGAAGCTCTCAAAAATCAAAGATTACTTGAAGATTTGTGTCCTCCTCAACAAGCATATACACACGTGTATTGTAATAATCAAAGTGTTATTTTCTTAGCAAAGAATCATATGTACCATTCAAGATCTGAGTATATATTGTATGCACCCTAAAATGGTCGCCTAGACTATGGGCCCCCATTCTTCAATTTATCAAATGACAGGATCAATTTATCAAATTCTTGAATCAATGCTTTGCAACATTTTTAATTCAAGTCAATTTCCTTGATCAAATCGTAATTAATTCAATTATTTTAATATTTATTAAAGTTTGATCATTTCATCAATAATCTTATTTAATTAAAAGAAAACACCCATTTTAATTAAATAAAATGATCTTATTTAATTAAAATATAATCCCTTTTTATTAAATAAAATAATCTTATTTAATTAAAAGAAAATCTCTCTTTTAATTAAGTAATCTTATTTTATTTAATTAAAATATTTAAAAAAAATAAATTAAATAATCTTATTTATTTAAAAGAAAAAAATCCTTCTTCTAATTAAATAAATAAAATCCCCACTTAAAGTTCTCTTTTTATGAAAAAAATGATAAAAAAACATTTTTTTAATCACACATATTCCTAAGTGGTGGGCTTTTTCCTCTTACTTACCATTTTAGGGATTTATCTCATATTATTCTTGAGGATGCATTCCTCTCCACACTTTCCTTTATAAGGAGCTCTCTCCTTCTCATTTAGATATTAGATCAGAGAGATATAGAGTTTTTATGTTATTGTTATGTTGTAGGTTTGAAGAGTAATTTTGGAGAGCTTGAGCATTTGAGCTTGAACCATGCAACTTCTCTTCTTCTTATCTTCTTCTCTCATGCATCCATGACAATCCATTAGAGTAGATTCATATTAGATTAAGCTTGCATATTTCTTTTCATAGATTAAGCTTGCATATTTCCTTTCATAGATTAATTTACTTCATGAATTGTTATCATATAAAGTAGTTTTCATTTTTATTTGCAATGCATATTTGATGATCATAGAGACTAGCATTCTTTCTCTTCCTCTTTGAATCTCTCATTTTATGGTGTACTTGCATTGACATAACTAGGTCTAAACTGAGGGCCTCCATTACAAACCCTTGCACTCCATGAATAGGGAGCTATGAGTCATCATTTGAGACCTCACTCTTGAGCAATCTTGAATATAATGACTCATAGAAGTGTGACTACTTTTTAGCACACATTTTTGGCACCCACCATGGGGCAGAACATCCATTCTTGTCATCACATTTGAAAATTCCTTCTATCTTCTGTCTATTATTCTATCAGTGTCTTTAAAGCTCTCATTTTGAGCCAAATTTGACCCCACCATCGCGTTCGAATCATCATTACGGTTGAAAACGACTATAAACTTTCTCATATTTGACGAAAGTCAAATCTGTGACAAATATTTTTGCCCAAACAAGCTTGCATGGAAATCGAGGCAGATTTCAGATTATCCACGCAGCCCGAGGCAAAATTTCCAAAAAAAAACTGAAAAAATCTGAAAAAAAATCAAAAATAAAAAATCACATTTTTTTACTGTGTTAAATTTGACGTCCATATGAACGTCAAAAGATGAGCCTTCTAAGACGGCCCACATCCTGTCAATTTTCATGCTGTAGTGTGCTGACGTTAGCAGGGTTTAAAAAGTCTTAGCCTTCACCATTGAGCATTTTGGTTTTACAGTCTAACTTCAAACAATCATATCTTGCTCATATTAGGTCCAAATTGAGTGTAATTTTTTTATATTTTGGGTAGAACTGTCTGAAGATTTTTAGATTGTTCTTAGTTTCTGGATTTGAGTCACGGATGTATCATAAATTATAGGTTTTGATCACTGTACCTGTCTAATCCTCTGTTTTGCAACTTCCAAAGCCTCGTACGGGCTCATACAGTAACATTCTTGACTGTAATTTTTTTTGAAAGTGTGTTCTTTTTTTATCTACTTTCTGAATATGCAATCAAATTTATGATTTTACAATTTTTCTAATGCTGACGAGTTTTG
>MU223601.1:969874-1012706 GCA_018584345.1 Thuja plicata | reverse complement strand
AGATCAAATCAAGAAATACTTGGAAAATCCTCCCATTTTAATGCCTCCTATCCCAGGGAAACCACTTATTCTATACATTTTAGTGATAGAATCTTCCTTGGGGGAATTACTAGCTCAACTTGATGAAAATGGGAAAGACAGAGCAATATACTACATTAGCCGTACTCTTGTTTCATATGATGTTAACTACACTACCATTGAGAAATCTTGCCTTGCAGTTGTGTTTGCTTCCCAAAAGTTGTGACATTACATGCTTGCGCATACTATACACCTCATAGAAAAAATATATCCACTCAAGTATTTTCTAGGTAAGGTTTCCCTCACAGGTAGACTTGCTAAATGGATGATGATACTTTCAAAATTTGACATAGAGTACATTGAGTATAAAGAAATAAAAGGACAAGCCATAGTAGATCAATTGGCTGACTTCCCAATACAAGATAATGCACCTATTCAATTTGACTTCCCAGATGAGCACCTCATGTATATGAGTGAAAGAACATGGAAGATGTTCTTTGATGGATCCTTTATACAAAACGGTTCAGGAGCTGGTGTGTTGTTTATTTCTCCTCATGGGTACACGATTCCTAAGTCTTACAAGTTATTGTTCCCATGTACAAATAAAATTGCTGAGTATGAAGCTTTAACAAATGGACTTAAGATGGCCATAGAATGGAGAATCACAGAGTTACACATCTATGGGGATTCACAACTGATAAACAACCAAGTTAATGATGCATATCAAACAAAACATGAGAAAATGGTACCTTACAAGAAAATGGTTGATTCCTTGAAATGATACTTCACATTTGTCACATTTCAGCAAATCCCTAGAGCAGAAAATAAACTAGCTGACGCTATGGCTACACTTTCTTCAATCCTTCAGTTAGAGAAACATGAATCTAGATTTGAATTTCTGGTGGAAGAGCTACATCACCCTATCTATGAATCCCAAGAAAGCAATGTCATTTGTACCCTTTTTAGTCACAAGTCATCCCATTATGGTGCCATTTACTCATACCTTCATGATGACGTTATACCTGAAACCTTTAACTGATCTGAATGCAAAAACCTTACCCAAAACGCCTCTCACCATTCCATTATCTTTGGTGATTTGTATAGGAGGGGTCTAGATGGAACACTTCTTAGATACTTAGAAAAGGAAGAATCTGACCAAGCATTAGTTGACATCCACGAGGGCATCTGTAGGGGACATTCCAATGGTCTTTCCATGGCCCAAAGGTTGCTTAGGGTGGGGTGTCATTGGCCTATGATGCAGATTGCTGCAGTAGCATTTGTAAATTCAATGAAAAAGTGTCAAAAACATGGTAACCTGATACATGCTCCAGGTAGGGAGCTCATTCCTTCTATATCTCATTGGCCATTTCAACACTGGGTCTTTGATCTCATTGGGAAGACTCATCCCAACTCATCAGGTGGACACAAGTTTATTATCACTGCTACTTATTACTTCACTAAATGGGTAGAAGTTGTCCCACTTTCTGTTGCCTCAGGCAGGATAGTCTCTCTATTCATTCTGAACCATATCATTTGTCAATATGGAGTGCCTTCCGAGATTATCACTGACAACGGAGGCTAGTTTAAAAATAAATATATTAAAAAACTTTGCAAGAAATTCAAGATTAAACAACATTGGTCTTCCATTTACTTCCCACAAGGAAATGGTCAAGCAGAGGCATCAAACAAAACCATTTTTAAAATCTTTCATATAACAGTCTGTAAGAATGGTAGAGATTGGAACTTATAGATAAATCTAGCTTTGTGGGCCTATAGAATGAGTATTTGTACTCCTACTGTGGCTACTCCTTTTACCCTTGCATATGGCGCTGAAGCAGTGTTGCCTTTGGAGGTTGAGATTCCTTCACATAGAGTTTCCCTCAAAGGTCTAGTTACAGATGAAGACTACCACGCCATGAGACTTCAAGAGTTAGAACTTCTAAATGAAAAATGTCAAGCATCATTTGGCTATATAAGGGTTTATCAAAAGCGCATGCCCAAAGCCTTCAACAAAAAGGTTCACCCTAGAGAATTTCAAGTGGGAGATCTGGTCCTACGTGAAAATCCTAAGAATCAACAGCATAGAGATTAAAAGGGCAAATTTGAACCTAATTGGCTTGGACCTTACATCATTACAACAAATCTTGGGTCAGGTGCTTACTTATTGTCTACAGTAGAGGGAGAGAAGATCCCTGATCCTATCAATGTCTTTCACCTGAAGAAGTTCTATCCATGATGCCCATTCTGTCTGGGGGCATCCTTTGTACATAATTATTGATCCTAAAAAATAAAATAAAAATGATATATTGTCAAAAATGCTAAAAATCAGAAAATGTCCTGAAAAAATGATCATCTTAGTGAAAACCTAGCAATGGGCACTTTGATGTATCTCCAAAAAAAATTATATATTCCAAAAATACAAAAAAAAATCAAAAAATTCAAAATTCAAAAAAAAAATGGAAAAAGTGCCTTGGTGAAAACCTGGAAACAGACGCCTTGGTAGAAAAAAATTGTAATAAAATCCAAGTGGTGAAAACCTAGAAATAGGCGCTACTTGAGGCCTTTGCACCCTTATTTATTAGCGCATGTTCTCGACACTTAGCCTTTCTCCATCAAAACTTCTCCTTGTTGCCTCGGTCTAGAATTGGTCTTTGTCTTTGTCTAGGGGGCATAACTGTGTTAGCTTTGGTCTCTTGGATGCGTTAGTCTTTAGGAAACCTTACAAATGATGTTTTTCAACACCACCCCAATTGTGTTTTTCAACACAACCCCTGACATCTAGTATTTTTTCATGCAATCTTAGTTGCTTGCAAGCATTTGATCCTTATCCTCGGAACTCAGTATCAGTTAACACACTTAAATTTTTAAACACAACACTTAATGCTTGAGCTATGTCATGATCTTTTCTTTCTGTACTAACTATTATTGATTTTCGTTCAGTGTCCTTGTCTAATAAGTCTCTCTTCCATGCATAGCTAGAGGACTTGGGGCATAGGGCATGTTTTTAGTTTCTTTCTGCTTGTGGGTGTGGTCTGGAAACTCTTGAGTGTCTCTTGTTGTTCCCTTGACACACTTAGGAGATTTGAGGCATCATCCTTGACTATTTTTGCACAACCATTCTTCTGGTCATCCTGGCATCTATGCCTTGATGCGAGCGTGGTTTTGCTACATTAAATTGGGTAAGCTAACATCAAATTCATCTTGACCTTTATGTCATTGATGCTTATGTTAGAATCTTTTCACATTCCAATCCGA
Organism: Thuja plicata; assembly: GCA_018584345.1. Taxonomy (NCBI): domain Eukaryota; kingdom Viridiplantae; phylum Streptophyta; class Pinopsida; order Cupressales; family Cupressaceae; genus Thuja; species Thuja plicata. The sequence continues at coordinate 1,009,433 of MU223601.1, read as the reverse complement.
TATCAATCACATTCATATCTTCATAGTTACGCTTGTGACTAGTGATGATTGTGTGATTTTATGATGTTCGTTAATAATGGCCCAATGATGAAAATAAGTTCCTTAACATTCTCTAATGAATGACAAACACAAATTCCTATGTTACAACTACCCTATTGCAAGTACACCTTTACATTTTCATGTAGCTTACATTGTTAGACCTCATGTTAGTTTGCATTTTTAGGTTGCATTATGAGTTTGCAAGGGTTTTCCTTCATCTTTCTTGTGGACTTTTAATCAATTGTGGTCATGTTTGATCTTCATTTCCTTATATTCTTTCGTGATCTCAATCAAAATTTTCTATCTTAAACAGTTGATTGATTTTGCAGAATTCTCTTTCTTAAGGCAAATTCTCTTTCTTCTCTCCATTTCTTTCCACCTCTTCCAAAATTCTATCTTCCATTTTCTTTCACCCCACTTCTTTTCTTCTAATTCAACCTTGGGGCATAATCTTTCATACTTGATGATCTACCTTGGTTCTGTGATCCTTATATCTTTATCTAACATCAAGAACCTTATCTTTAGTTCAATTTTATCAAATTTATCAATTTTGTGTTTCTCCTTTATCTCATTTCAATTTCGATCACGAGGGGGCAATACCTATCAAAATTCAATCCTTGATTTAGCTTTATCAATCCTATCAATTGCTCCGCTTGGAGCAACCTTTCTTGAGATTCTTATCTTGGACATGTCAATTACCTATTTACAGGGGTGTTGACCTTGTCTTTTTCAAATAGCTTATCTTTGTCCTAATGTGTTCCTGTCCGTCGATCACACGTCTGGGTTGTTTTGTGTTCCCAAATTGATCTCACACTTCAACTGCATTCTTTGACTACACGTGTTCCCATAAATATCACACATTAGTCAAAGAGGGGAAAATGTATGCACCCTAAAATTGTCGCCTAGACTATGGCCCCCATTCTTCAATTTATCAAATGACAGAATCAATTTATCAAATTCTTGAATCAATGCTTTGCAATATTTTTAATTCAAATCAATTTCCTTGATCAAATCGTAATTAATTCAATTATTTTAGTATTTCCTAAGGTTTTATCATTTCATCAATAATATTATTTAATTAAAATAAAACACCCCTTTTAATTAAATAAAATGATCTTATTTAATTAAAAGAAAATCCTTTTTTATTAAATAAAATAATCTTATTTAATTAAAAGAAAATCTCTCTTTTAATTAAGTAACCTTATCTTATTTAATTAAAATCTCTTTTTTTTTAATTAAATAATTTTATTTAATTAAAAGAAAAAATCCCTCTTCTAATTAAATAAATAAAATCCCCACTTAAAGCTCTCATTTTGATGAAAAAAAGGAAATAAATCAAAGAAAAAAATAAATAAAACTCCTTTTTTTCCACACATATTTCTAAGTGGTGGGATTTTTCCTCTTACTTTCCTTTTTAGGGATTTATCCCACATTTCTCTTGAGGATGCATTCCTCTCCACACTTTCCTTTATAGGGAGCCCTCCCCTTCTCATTTAGACATCAGATCAGAGAGATATAGAGTTTTTATATTATTGTTATGCTACAGGTTTGGAGAGCAATTTTGGAGGAGAGTTTGAGCATTTGAGCTTGAACCATGCAACTTCTCTTCTTCTTGTATTCTTCTCTCATGCATCCATGACAATCTATTTAGAGTAGATTCATATTAGATTAAGCTTGCATATTTCCTTTCATAGATTAATTTACTTCATGAATTGTTATCATATAGAGTAGTTTTCATTTTCATTTTCAATGCATATTTGATGATCATGGAGACTAGCATTCTTGCTCTTCCTATTTGAATCTCTCATTTCATAGTGTACTTGCATTGGCATAACTAGGTCTAAACTGAGGGCCTCCATTACAAACCCTTGCACTCCATGAATAGAGAGCTATGAGTCACCATTTGAGACCTCATTCTTGAGCAATCTTGAATATAATGACTCATATAAGTGTGACTACATTTTAGCACACACATATCACTCCATAATAAATTCATACAAGACAAAGTTGAAGAGATGCAAGAGTCCCCCATCTATTGCAAGGGAAATGATCCAGCTGTCAATATATTAACAAAGACTCTTTCTAAAGAGAGATATCAAAATCATTGTAAACATTTGGGTTTGATATCCATTGATCTAATTTCCTCAAGTAATGATTAAAGGGGGGTGTTAGAAATTAATCTTTCCTTAGTTATATGTATAACTTCTTAAGGATAAACCAAGGTATCCTCACTGTAATTTGTCCTCTAGTCCAAGTGGGAGGACAACTATTTTTTATGTAATTTCTTGTTTAGTTTATTCCTCCTTAAGAGGATATTGATAGTTGTCACACACACTTAATATGAGTGTGACATTCATAGAACATGAGAGTTACATTCTAACTCCATCACTCATCTCTATTTAAGAGATGCTTCTCCACACACTTTAACAATAATTTTCTCAGTTCTATTATTTTTTCCTCACATTCTCAACTCTTTCTCTCGCATTGTTGTAATGAGCTTCTTTCTCACATTCTCACTCTTTCTCTAGGATTTTTTGTCTCATTCATATTATATACACAAGGGGTTTTTCTTAATTTTTTCCCTTTCAAAATACTTGTCTCATTGTGTTGATCTTGGAGCATATTGATGGTTTTGGTGATAGATCTTGAAGCTATCTCTTATTCATTATGTTTATGGTAAAGTACTTTATTTTGCTTCACTCACTTGAATTATTTCCTTTAGCTCTTTTTATTTTTGTATGTTTCTTACAGAATCACCCCTTTCTTGGGAAGCACCCGTGATTATCCAAAAATAGATGAGCTAGTGAATTTTAAGAAGATTGGTAGACCTTCATATAGACAAATACACACCTTTTTCTCCTATCATCAACACACAAAAAAATACAAAAATGTTTGGAGAAGGGGATTTTCCTTATTCAAACCCATGTATAAGAATTAAACTTTAAATCAAATTGAAATATCATAAATAAAAATCATGTTATTTGGAGTAGAGGCTTGACAAGATGTTATACCATCACAAGTGTCAAATTGCACGTGAAGATACTTGAAAGTAGTTTTGACCTTGGATCTAGGATAGGAAGAACATGAATGCCGTTCACACATGCTAGTGCCCCAATTCTTGAATGAAATTGACTTCTCCTTGAATGCTTGAGTTCTTAAATTGATTTGCAATGTAAGGAATTGGACCTAAATTCATATCTTGTATTTGTTTCAAAATGAGGGAGGTAGCCTTGTACTTATACCCCACCTAGCCATTTTGGTGATTACATCTTGAAGGTGTCCAACATGGAATTGAAATCCTACCCAAAATAAAAAGACCAACATCTAATTCTAATTTGGGCAAATCCTACTCCAAACTTCCCTTTATGAGGCAAAACATGCTAATACTTGGGTCAAGGGTTAATTTTAATATAGGGATTCTAAAAATGTGTGTGAAATCGAGGTATGATAAAGTATAATAGGCATGGAAGCCGCAGACAGTAAAATGGGGCCAAACTGATGATCAAAATTATAAGTGCTTACAATTTAGGACACTACAATTACTAATATTATTAATTATTAAATTTAAAATAATAATATTTAAAGATATTATAATAGATTGATAATACAAATATAATAATATATTTAATATAATAATAATATTCTAATTATTATTATTATAGAAAAAAGGGGGTAAAAAATTATTTAGATCAAAGCAAAAGGCCTTAGGCCAAACTAAGAAAAGCCAACCATTAGCAAGAAGAGGATCCCAAATGAACCCCATTAGGAAAACAACTACATAATATTGTCCTCAATAATTAACTTTTTAAAAGTTTCTGAATACTTTGGTCACAAGAGGCCCCAATCATCCACATCCCATCTATCTAGATTCTTTGAGACCCATTTTTCTAGACAATTTTCCACTCTATTCAATTCACTGGAAATATGAAAAAAGTAAATGTGATGCGAAGAATAGTAATTCCAAATTTACTTTACCACCAAAGATAAATGTCAATCAATACCATCCAAAAGTTTCTCATTCACCATATCAATAATAATCTAAGAATTATATTCATAAATAATATGTAGACACCCTAAAATGGACATACTTGCGACCTTACATTAAAACACCAATTTTCATTTATTGATTAATGGTTTTTTAATCATTAATTAATCATCTATTTCTTCTAAATCTATTCCCCAAATCATTTTAATTATTTCCCCAAAATTAATTAAATATTTAATTTTATTAAATTAAATTAACCCTAATTGATTAATCTTCATTAATTAATTAAATTCAATTCCCTAAAGTTTAAAATTAAAATATTTAAACTTATTAATTAATTTATTCTAATTATATTAATTTCATTCAATAATTAAAATTCTAAATCCAAAAAGAATTCAATTATCTCACATGTTGAATACTTTAATTACAAAAATGACTTAAATATTCAATTAAATCTTTTTTTTAGTTCAAAAAAGAGAACTCTTGATCAGATCTCTGATTGTATGAATTACTCCACCTACCTCTTCAGTTCAAAAAGGTAACTCAAAATTACCTCTTCAGTTCAAAAGGTAACTCATAATTAGTTGTTCAATTAACCAAACTTTATCTCCTCTCTCCAAGTTGAAGAGGTGGGGTTTATTGATGGATTCTCTAGTTCCCTTTGATCTCAACCATTCATCCTCTAATCTTTGGGATTGATCTCAACCATTCATATCATTTCCATATTCTATATAATCAACCCTTCACAACCATTTGAAGGATCCAGGATTTTAATCTTTCGTGCACCCTTACTCTGCAAGATTCTTGCTACAGGCATTCAAAGCATTCTTGTGATCAAAATCAATAATATTTCTTGATACTCCCAACTCAGACATTGTCGATACCAATATTGAGTACCACACACCCAATGTTTCAGAAGCAGTAGAGAGAGACAATAGAATATTCAAACTTTTTTGTTTTGCATTCCTCCTTGATTGCTTGTCATTTTATTGTTCGTGAATTTGTTCTTAGTATTTTTGACTGCTTAACCCCCATTGAAGATCAGTGCTACTCACCCCTTGTCAACTCGAGATTGTGGGGTAGGATTGGATCTACACACAATATTCACCCAACCAAGATAACACCCTCTTTCTATTGCATGAAGAAAAAATATAGCCTCTATAACGTTATTAGAGTGTTTACCCTTGTTAGTAGAGAAAAAGAACACAACACCTCCATTGCTACCTCTACCAATACCCCCACTTCCTACATCTCCAAGATCCCCCCTAGAAGAAGCATTAGTGTTAAATTTAAAAACTCCCCCAAGAGGAGGGAGTCACCTCCTCTTTCTATAAACATTTTCTTGGCCCGCCTCAATCTCCTCTTGAAAGAGGGGCCCACTCCATTGCTGGCTAGAATCAAATTTTTAATCTTAGCTAGATCACTAGAGTCCACATGAACTGATATCACATTTATCCAAAATAGTCTCCTAGAGCCTACTTAGAATCTTTTTCCACACAAGTACACCCATCATTTATAAATTTTGAAATATTATTTGATGTATTTCTAACCATAAATTCTAGATGATGAAAATCATGCCAAGAACCCAAGAAACTTGTAAAAAAGGTCTTAGCTAGAGGGCGGCCCAAAATTCTCAAAACTCTACTAAAGAGGTTGCATGGACACATACATGATCTCATGCTACTCACAATAAGGTCTAGATCCCTATAGAGTAAGGACATTGGAAGAAAAGATGGGGGATACATTCCTCACTAGTTTGCATAAGACATGTCTTGAAGGGCCCTAAAAGCCTCTCTTATATAAATTTTACTGGGTGAGGATCTTACTTTGGAAAACCAACCAAAGAAAAAGATGATAGTTACACCAAGAGAAATTACTCCAAACCTGCTTCGACCAAGGCACACCACCCCAACCATGTAACTGGCTATCCAACTCTAGGTAACCACAAGTAACCATTTTTTTTCTCTTAAAATATTTTCCCCATGCAAAACATCTCTCTCATTAAGAGCATTGAAAAATCCACTAGCCAAAATCCTAGCTAGCTCTTGATGACTCTCTTCAGTACCACCCAATTGCCACTCATGAGGATCCTTCCAAAAAGCCACCTCCAAATGATCATTGAGATTGGTTGTCTTAAAATAGACCACCCTACTCCAACCAACTTCAAAATAATATGTTACAAAGGGGTTGAGGGTAAGGAAACTGAGAAACAAGTGGGGGATGTCCATTCCAAGAATATTTCCAAAAAAGAGCATAAGATATCCTATTACAAATCCAAAAAAGACCCTCCTTGATGAGTTTCTCCCCCCTTTTGAGAGTTTCCTAATTAATGAAGCCCTTCCCCTCCAAACTAAATTAAGGCACATCCACACTGTCAACTCCTTTAAGGTAATCATGAGTAATAAATCTAGCCTGATCCTAGTCCTAACAAGTACACAATTTCCAATATAACTTGGCAAATAAAACCAGACCAATCAAACCTACAGACTAGAGCCCAAGACCACCCTCTTACTTTGTCCTACACACTAAATCTCATCTAACTAGGTTGAGTAGGCTCTACTTTGAGGAAATAAAAATACCATACCAAATAAATTAGCAAGAGAGAGCATCGAAATCCTTCACAAATCTAGAGGGATAAACTTGCATAAAACATCTGTAAATAGGAAGAGCTTCCACTACCAACATTAAGAGAGTCAACCTTATAGTAGAATAAATCCTCCTATAGGTCCAATGACTAAATTTCTTACAAAAATTATCTAAAATATTCTGTCAAAAATATTTTCAATGAGATCCCACACCAAAGGGAATCCCAAGATAAACCAAAGGAAGAGAACCAAATTAAAATATGAGAATCCCAACAATCCTATTTTGAATTAGCCAAGATATATTGAATAAGAATATAGAGGACTTAGTCTCAATAATTATTTTCCTTGAGGCAACCAAATATGTATCCAAAGTTCACCTAAATTTAACAACTTCACTGACTTTGGCTATACCTATTAGAGTAGTATCATAAAAAAACTAGAGGTGAGAATAAGGAGGCAAACTATCACATGAACTCCAACCCTGAATCAGGCCTTGTCTAAATTTAGATTTAATAAATCTACCCAAACCTTCAGCCATGATGATGAAAAATAAGGAGAAAGAGGGGCCCCTACTTAAGGCCTCTATAAGCACTAAATAGCTCCAAAGGTTCTCTATTAAAACCAAGACTGAGAAGGAAGTAGAGGACACACAACTCATGACCTAATTAACTTAGTCACTCCTAAATCCAAACTCCAAAATATTTTTTTTGTAAAAATGCCCATTTAACTTTGTCATATGCTTTTTCCATGTCAATCTTGATAAACATGCCCTTCTCCTTAGAAGTCGCTATAGAATGAATGATCTCTACAAAAATCACTTTATCACCAAGAATTTGTCTACCAACAAAAAATCCACCTTTCTCATTTGAAATTAGAGCCTTGAGACAAAACTTGAGCCTTTCACCAATCAATTTAGTGATAATCTTATAAACCACATTTCAAAGAGCAATGGGTATAAATTGATCTATTGTAGTCACACTATCCTTTCATGAATAAGGGGAAAAAGTGGAATTCATGGCTATTAATATTTAGTCATTTATTTGTGACTCATGTACTACCTCTAAAAGGTATAACTTGATAACTTCCTAGAACTCTTGAAAAATTCAACTAGGAAGCCATCATGACCCAAGGCTTTACTTTTTTTCATGTGAAACACAATATCCTCGACTTGTTGCAATGTGATGGGGTGAATGAGAACCTCATTTATTTCATCAAAAACCTTAGGTGGAATGCACTCTGGTTTAGGGATTCCATCTTCTTTAGTAGGAGGGGAATCTTCCATAAATAGGGCATAGAAAAATTGATAAGATCCTGAGATGTCCCCCATTGAGGAAATTTGGGTCCCCTCCAAAGATACAAGAGAAGTAATGAGGTTTCCATTTCTTCTTGCCTTCACAAAATTATGTAAAAAGGAAACACCTCTATTTCCTTTCTGTAGCCAATCAATTCTAGATTTTTTCTTCCAAAATATCTCTTCCTGAATTTCTTTATCCTCCAAATCCTTAACTACCATAGCCTCCTCCTAGCTTAGATCCAATGTGAATCCTTGGTCTCAAATCAAGTGAGGGATAAAACCAAGCCTCAATCTTTGGCTATATTTTTATTGAAGTGTAAGTTTCAAAACTATTCCTTATTCCACCTCTTAAGCTTATATTTCACATACTGCAACTTTTGGACAAAGGAATACATGACCGTATAATAAGAAGGATTTTGTTCATATCACCAATTAGTAACTAAATCCTAGAGAGGATCCCTTCACCACATAATTTGAAACTTGAAAGAGCGATTCTTTGACAATCTGAGAGAAACCATTGAGCTTTTGATTGACCAATGATTATAACCTCTTGAATATAAGACCTTTGAGCTAGTCTTCTATCTATCCCCCATCTAGTAACATGAGACAAGGAATCTATAAAGTCTCTTGAAATAACCTCCACTCCACTTCTTTTGTTGTTTCAAGTAAGCATGCCATTATTTAAGTTTATATGAATAACATTCAAGAAATTCATATATAATTATAGGGGGTGGAAAAAGGATCTAGTCTAACTACTTCCCCCTCTTTTTCCCTCCAAATTAAAAATTTAATTAAATTTCCCAACTACAATCCAAGGGATGAAGGATACCAAAGAGCAGACAAATTTAATGTGGTTCTAAAGTTGTGATTTTCCCACGAGATCAGTGGGAGCATAAGCATTAGTAAAATAATAGAGTTCTCCTAATTCTAAACAAGAGGAAACCATAGAAATAGAAGAACAACTTGAAATCCACCACTAAGGGGTAACCTTCCTAGGATCCCCAAAATAAGTCACTCTACCAGAACTACCATGGGACCCAACAAACTATCAAAATCCATGAGACCGAATTATAGGAGCTTTATTTACCATACTATCCATTGTAAATTTAGTTTCTTGAATAAATACAATGTCAAGGAAATGACAATAAATCAATTCATGAATAGCCTTTTTTATAGGGATGTTGTCAAAACCCCTCACATTCTATGATAAAAAAATAATTTATGAGATTGGGAAAAATGGGAATCAATGGATTTTAGTGTCCTAGAATAAACCAATGTATTTCTAATAATCTTAATCTTCTCTTGGTCTATCTTACACCAAATCCTTGAGGGTTTCTCCAAAGGCCCCTTTTTAAGGGTTTTTTGTTGTAGAACTAGAACAAGAGATGTCCTATTTCTCTTCACATATCCCAAAGCTTCTTTAACTGGAGGGGAAGTCAAAGATGCCAAAGTTGCACCATCTTTCAAGAGAAAAGTCTGATAGAACTGTGACACATCCAAAATTGTAAGAGGTAATTTTGTATTCATATGCCCCTCTTGTTGATACATCATAGATAAGTTTTGGTTATTTTTCCCTTTTTTCTCTTCCAATGTCACTCTCATTGTTTTAGAACCAATATAATTCAATTGAAATTACTTCTTCTCAAGTCATCTAAAACCTAAATCTGCTTAAAAATCCTATCATTTTGTTTGTCCATAAAAGTTATCTTTTGACCTCTTCCCTTATTGTGAGGTTTAACATGAATGAAGCCCTCCCTATCAATAGTCCCTATTTGCTCCCTATCAATAGTCCCTTCTAATAGAGAAGCATTCCCTTTATCCACCCTATAATTAGAAGGGACACTAGTTGATGTAGATGTAAAATTTGATCTAGGGCACATCCATTGCAAATGCACATACTCGTGACATGTTCTACACATGAATGACAGTGTCTCATAGTCTAGCTTTTGAATCCAGGAAGTAGATCTAGGACATATTTCTATAGAATTTGGTAGTGGGTTATATAAATTAACTTCAACATAGATTTGACCATAAGAGATTGCCTTCATGTATTGAATTTGCGTAGCCATGCCAATAGGTTTACTAAGAAAAAAACCATTAGAGTGAAGAATGTTGTCCCTCCAAAACTCCTTCGCTAGCCTTGGAAGACAATCTCATATAGATACTCTTGAGGGTATCTCCTTAGCAAAGTTGAAACCCACATGTCAAGGTTTGATGAAGATCTCAACCCAATTAAATAATTATGGGTCTCCTTCAAAAGCCTTATTTTTATTTGCTATACCTAAGAAAATTACCAGAAAATAATTGTTGGATGTCAACATTATCTCCATGTCTCCTTTTGGGTTCCAAGTTTTTTGTACCCTTGATTCTAAAAATGGTAGAGAGATTCAAATTCCCATGAATTTACAAGTGAGAGAATAATTACTCAAATACGAGACATCATCCAAGATAATCTCCAATTGAATTACCAACATAGAGCGATCTTGGCACCTCTCCAAAAGCCATTCATTTTCTTTATTCTATTCGTATATCCTAAATCATTCACATACAATGAAGAAGAAGGTTCAAAAACCTCCATATCCAATGCACATAATATATTTAGAGAAACATTTTTCTCCGCCATGAAAAAATAAGAATCGAGATAACTGAAACCCTCACTCCCAAAAAGAATCACCGCACACTAGACTTCATATCTAAAATTGAAAACAATAATAAGAAGAAATAAAAAATGACCGCACCCCATTTCCCTAGACTAGATAAATAGTACATAGTAATAACCACTAGAGAAATCATGACTAAAATAAGAAAAAAAGTTTCAAATAGAAAACAACTTACCCGTAAATCACTCCCACACCTATCCCAACACACGATAGGGAGAAAACCCCATCCAACTAGCAATCGCGGAACAAAACCAAAGCATAAAAGGAGAAATTGTCTACCTCAGCTCCATCCTCTCAATAATATTTTATTGAATTTTAATAATATTTCATTATTATATTATTATATTTAAAATAATACTATACAAAATATTATATAATATTTTATATATTACAATATTATTAGTACTATTATGATATTTAATAATATTATAATAAACTATTGCCAAAATAAAATATTATAATACATTATTTCAAAATTTATTATGATGTAGCATTATGTAAAAATATTTTGATAGATTTTTATTTTGTATTAATTATAACGAAGGCACAATACAAAATGGGTGACAAAAAGAGCACCCTCTTGAGAGTTCACTGTAATGGAACATCGCTAAAAGTACATCATCATTACATCAAAAAATAGGTAATCCCATGATTGTAGATCTCATATATGAACACTAACTAAAGAGTAGGGTATGTGCATGATCATGGTATGTCAAAAAGTGGCGATGTGGAAAAAATTACCTTTTCACCCATCTAAAAAGGTAAAATTGCACGTTGACTTTTTTGGTAAGCCTAGGTGTCAGTTTACCTAGCCAAAGGAAACACCAAGACATGAAAGGTATCATGTATTTGATAGGTATCAGATACATGATACCTATAAGATATTTGATACCTATCGGATATCTGATATGTAATGCATCATAAAATTGATACTATATAATAATATAATATTATAAATATTAGATTAGAATATGTAACAATAAAATATTATAATATTATATAATTTAATATTCTAAAATATTATTTAATATTATTGTAGACACCCTAAAATGGACATACTTGCAGCCTTACATTAAAACATAAATTTTCATCTATTAATTAATGGTTTTTTAATCATTAATTAATCATCTATTTATTCTAAATTTCATTCCCCAAATTATTTAATTATATCCTCAAAATTAAATAAATAAATAATTTTATTTAATTAATTAACCCTAATTAATTAAATTTAATTTCCTAAAGTTTAAATTTAAATATTTAAACTTATTAGTTTATTCTTCTAATTAAATTAATTTGATTTCAGTCAATAATTTTATTCTAAATAAAAAAGAATTTAATTATCTCATGTTTGAATACTTTAATTTCAAAAATCAAATAAATATTCAAATAAATCCTTTCTCTAGTTCAAAAAGGTAACTCTTGATCAATTTTTTAGTTAACTAAACATCCCCTCTTCTCTCCAAGTTGAAGAGGTGGAGTTTCCTGGTTGCTTTTCAGTTAATTAAACATTCCCTCTTCTCTCCAAGTTGAAGAGGTGGAGTTTAGTGGTTGCTCCTCAATTAACTAAAACATCACCGCTTTTCTCCAAGTTGAAGAGGTGGAGTTTACTGATTGCTTCCCCAATTCATTTTGATCTCAATCATTCATCCTCTAATCTTTGGGATCAATCTCAACCGTCCAAATCATTTCCCATATTCTATATAATCAAACCCTTCTCAACCATTGGAAGGATCCAGGATTTCAAGGTTTGTGCACACTTACTCTGCAGGATTCTTGCGAAGTATCAAGCATTCTTGTGATCATATCAATATAATTTTCTCAACACTCCCAAGTCACAGACGCTGCCGATACCAATACTAAGAACCATTAATCCAACATCTCAGAAGGAGTAGAAGGAAGCAATAGAAGCCTCGAGCATTTTGGTTTTCATTCATTTTTTTTCCTCTTTGATTGCTTGTTATTTTAATGTTTATAGATTGATTCTTAGTATTTTTTATTGTTGAAATATGGAATGGTGTGTACTGAGAGGGGAGGGGTGAATCAGTACCCGTAAAACTTTTATCTCTTTATCCTTAAGTAATCTTTACTTTGTATTACTGACCATTGATGTTTTTCTATCTTATGCATGTAATATCAAAACATAAACTTAATTGCATGTAAACATTCATAGAAACATTCATGAAATGTAAGTACACATGCCACAAGAATTGGTAATGCAAAAAACCCCTGTTAGAAGGTAAAAACTGTGGTGGGGATGAAACCCACAAAGCTTCACTATCTGCAGAATGGAAGGTGTCGATTAAGGCTACAAGTGTGATCACTTCTGATGATCTCACCTTGTTAGGAGTAACATTTGAGACTTGTTAAGGTCTACTATGTTAAGAGATTTAGCTACACTATTTAGTGTGCACTCGGTTAAGAGATTTACAAAAGATTGTTAAGTCCACCTTCTTAAAGGATTTCTTCTATTTGCTACAATTGTTAGAGAGTAGTCAAAAATACTTGTTGACCTGATAGTATGAAATCTTGAATTGCTTAATACAGATCCTTTAAGTTCACAATGTATGTGTATCACCTATAGTGATTGATTAATACCTTTGTTCTTGATAGCCTTGAATCTTGATCTTCATAGCTAAATTATGTCTTTTGTGTCATTCTGCATGAAACTCTATGTTTGATCCTTTGGATGTATGTTGTGGCTACAATCATCAATGTCTGATTGATTTCTACATCTATTTATACAATGTATTGACCTAATTTAGGTTTCACACTTTACAATTAAAACTCTATGATCACAGGCTTACAACTTGACCTTGATCTCCTAACTTGCATGTTTTCAATTAGTTAGACTAATTAAAACAATTACATGTCCTTTAATTGTCCCTCTAGAAATGGTTTTAAAGATAAGCATAAAGCTAAATATAAATTTGAAGTGTTTTATCTGACGTGTAACTCAGATCTACATTTCTCGTAAATAAAATCGTCTCTCGATAGACTGGTGCTCAGGTTGCTCTATAGTCTTTTCTTGGTGGTCTTTGAACTATTTGTTAGTTTGTTCTCTAAACTGTGTTGTCAGTTTACACTGTAAACTGTGTGTCGGTGATAGTGAACTTAACATTTTTGGTGACCTCTATGAACTATTGGTGCAGGAGCACTCATGAAGACACCTAGGTCCACCATGAAGCCAGTCAAAGACAGAGGAACAAAATCATCCCTAAATGTGGATTGGGGTGTATTGGAACCAATAATGGAAATTGGCAATAAAGTTTGTAATGAAATGTGTTTAAGTCTTGTTGGTCCAAGTAAAGGACTAGGACATCAAAAATATTGTAAGTTGGGTCAATAGTGCCCAAAGGGTCTAAATAGATTTTATAAGTGTCTAAGAGATTCAATTAGACTCTCGAAGTAGGATTAAATAAGTTAGAAGGCTTAAATTTCAATAATTTGTAAGTTAAGAATTCAAATATATGAATCTTAAGAGTTACTTGAGTTTAGGGGGGAAATGATATTTTAATGACTAAATGTGATTGTAATCAAACAAAACTGATTCGAGTTGGTTGATATGGTTACTAGGCATCATATTTGATATTCCCATGGCAAGAGAAAGGTAGAGTATGACCTGGAACAAAGATTGTACGAACTGCACCAATTTTTGAGCAATAAAACAAGTATTTTTGCATATTTTGATTGATTTTTGATGTCTTATTGAATCAGAGAGTTGTTAAGACTTTTCTTGATGTTCTAGGATCTTGTTTGAATACATTTCCATCCATTTTTATTATATTTCAGTCCAAAGGAACTGATTGTTACATAGAATATTGTGTCAGTAATGATCAGAATATTGTGATTAAGGAGCAAGCATATGTAGATTTTTCAGTTGTGAGTTATGTTGGTAGGGTTCTATGTGATATAGTTCCCATGACATGTTGTCACATCATCTTAGGGAGACCATGGTAGGCTTAGAGGAAGACCATTCATTATGGTTAGAAAAATGAGTATGTGGTGCACAAGGAGGGAAGAAAATTCACCCTTAAACCTCTTCCAAGCAAGGTAGAATACGTTGCTAGCATCATTGTCTTTGGTGCAAAAACATATGTTGATTTGCAGGTTCTAAAGCATGAAAAGGTGGTGACTATAGAGAAGGATTCTAAGACCACTTTATTGGTATTGAAAGATGAGTTTGTGGATAATCATGAGGCATTGATTGTGAAACAACAAATAGGGCATGGAGATGGTGTCCTCATTGGCACAATGTGATGTCCTTTGGAGAAAGAAATGAATAAAATTGCATAGGTGTCATTGAAAGACACAAGGAAGAGTCAATTTGATCCAAGGAGGCAGTTGCAAAGATAGTTTGTAGACACACAAGATCACTATTTGCAGCAACATCAAGACAGATTTGATCATAGTTCCATTCCTTCTTTTGGTTCTCACTCTTTGTTTGTAGGTGTGAAGGGTAAGAGGATAGAATTGGAGGCTAAGAAAAGGATTCCCAAGGTGAAGAAGAGAGGACCACCTACAAGGAAGATGGGAGGCACAAAGACACAGTCCCTTAGTTCTTGGGATAATAACTTTTTCCAGGGTAGGGTGTATGGTGTAGGAGCACCCGTGAAGACACCTAGGTCTACCATGAAGCCAGTAAAAGACAAAGGAACAAAATCATCCCTAAATGTGGATTGGGGTGTATTGGAGCCAATAATGGCGATTGGCAATAAAGTTTGTAATGAAATGTGTTTAAGTCCTGTTAGTCCAAGTAGAGGACTAAGACATCAAAAATATTGTAAGTTGGGTCAATAGTGCCTGAAGGGTCTAAATAGAGTTTAGAAGTGTCTAAGAGATTCAATTAGACTCTAGAAGTAGAATTAAATAAGTTAGAAGGCTTAAATTTCAATAATTTGTAAGTTAAGAATTTAAATATTTGAATCTTAACGGTTACTTGAGTTTAGGAGGAAAATGAGATTTTAATGACTAAATTTGATTATAATAAAAAAAAACTGATTGGAGTCAGTTGATATGGTTACTAGGCATCATATTTGATATGACCATGGCAAGAGAAAGGTACAGTATGACCTGGAACATAGATTGTACGGACTACACCCGTTTTTGAGCAATAAAATAAGTATTTTTGCATATTTTGATTGATTTTTGATGTCTTATTGAATCAGAGAGTTGTTAAGACTTTTCTTGATGTTCTAGGATCTTGTTTGAATACATTTACATCCATTTTTTTATTATATTTCAGTCCAAAGGAACTGACTGTTACGTAGAATCCAGTGATTTTATATTGTTTTAGAGGTATGGAATAAGATTCATCCCCTTTTTGTAATCACTATGACTTGAGGATGAATCACACATATTTATTATAGTTTTCTAACACTAAAAATGCAAGAATAACCATCAGATGTTGCAGGAGGTCTCCATTTGATGATTGGTGCAGGGTTAAGGAACAAGGAAATGCTTGCATAGCTATTGCAGCAACATATTGGGCCACATGAGGGGTACTTTTTATGATTGAAAAAACTTATTAATGATGAAAGGATGGTGAATCAACCTTTGGTTGGTTGGTATTTCTCTTCGAGAGTCCAGATTGAAGAAGCCATAGTTTTGGAGGGTTTGGAAGCCTAATTTGGGGATTTTGATGTTCCTAAGGGTCTGAGACTAATTCCTTTCATATTTGGGTGTTTTAGGACATAATTAACCACTTTCCAAGAGATAGAGTCTTTGGGTTAAGTTTATGACCTAGTTCCTTTGTAAAATTACCCATTTTGTGCATTTTTTAGGTCTCCTAGTTGTAACAAAAGGGTATGGTCCAAAACAACCTACCTCTTTCTTTACATATGTTGTCAATCTTGATAAAGGGTATATGAAAAACCAATTTGTTTGCCAAGTGATTCAGAAGTTTTTGGAGTTATGGGTTTTAGAAGGTTGTTGTTGTCCTAATATAGTGCAATTAGGTCTCCTAGCACATTTCAAACACTTTGTGCATAATCCATAGAATATGAAACCACAATCAGTTGATTCCTTCTAAATTTGGTGTAATTAGGTCTTTTGTGGCATAAGAAACCTTGAGTCAAGTTGTTGGGTGGAAGTCTCATATTGAGTTCATTGGGGAATGGTGTCTTTGAACCTTGTATTTCCCTTATAAGTTCAATTCTTCCACTTGTCAAGAGCCTACTTACCTATCCTCTGCTCCAACCGTTGTGTCAGGTTGCACTATAAACCTGTCTTTCAGTGATCATGTTACCGATAGTTCAAAAATAGTTTCCTTTGTATACTAATGACAAAATATGATCATCAATCTCCCCCTTTGGCATTAGTATCAAAAACTGATATGTACAAAACTGAAATGTTAAGTATACACACCAAATGTTTACCTTTTCAATATTACTCCCCCTATGTGGATGCCTCGATGTATTGTATGTACATGTTTCTTCCTTTGATACATTTTCCTTTATACATATATTTCCCCTTTTATCATTTCCTCCTTTCACCTTATCATTTCCCCCTTTCATATCATTCCCCCCTTTATCATATCATTTCCCCCTTTTTTGAAAATAATGACAAAGGTGTAATACTTACAACTTGTCAAAAATGTGGGAATGAGATTTTTGAATGTCCTCCATTAGCTTCTCTCATTGCTCTTTGAGGTGCTCAAGGGTCATGAATTCCAAGGTGAGTCTAGCGTGCATGTCATATATGCTCTCTGTAAAAGACATCTCTGGGGTGGAAATCAATGCTTTTGCCAAAGTCATATGTTTTGACAATAGTGTGAGATTCAGGAGTAACATAGCCTCCAGCTCAGTTACCTCATCTCAGATTCTTCTTTTTTTTTTTTCAAGCTCAATTCTCAACCTTTTTGCTTCTATAATCATGTCATAATGTAACTTGAATGCATTTTCATTGGTTGTGAGACCTTGTGCACTAGCCTTAAGATCTTCATTAATTTTGGCTATCTTTTCACTATTCTTGGTAGTGAAAGTCTCTAATGTGCACAACTTTTGAAATAAGTTGACTACTTCTGATAAGATTGGTTCTATTGTAGTAACTAATTCAGAAAGTTTTACATTTTGTTCTGCCACTTCTTTGCTGATTTTCTCTGTTAGCTTGTATTAACACTTTTTCTCAATACGTTCCTCAATTACCTTGTATGCATCTACATTCTGGGATGTAATGGCATCGGTGAGTGCTACTAATTGATCAAGTATAGGAGCATTTTGATCAATGTCAGTGTCAGGAATAATCTTCAATAGTATTTCTTTGGTTGTATCTAGGACTTGAGAGTTCTTTTGCTCCTTCTTGAGCTTGTCTTGTATTTCCTTTCTTTTACAAAGTTCTTCATACTTTGTAAGTGACTCATCATCCAGTGTTCTCGGATCATAGTTGGGTATTTCTATAATCTCATCTAATGTGACTAGATTTTTATTCTTCTTCTTCTTCTTGGATGTGGTGGTGGAAGTAGGGTTGTGTAGAACTGTAGCTAGTTCATGCTCTTTCTCTTGCTTTGGTAATTGTATGGGAGGTGTAATGCCTTTTGTGTGTTGCTCAGTATTGACCTATTGGTTGGTGGTGGACGTCTCCATATCAACCTTGTTTGATTCTGCAGCATTTTCACCTTCGGTGTTCTTATCAGTGGCATCTCTCCTCTCCACTTGTTTCTTTCTTCTCTTCATTTTTATTCTTGTGCTTCCCTTGATCATCACCTATGTCCATCGGTGTATTTGCATCAGGTTCAAGTTTATTTTCTTTTGCCTTTGTTATGATATTGATAGCTTGTATCAATAGTGGCATGTCACCTGGTATATTGACCTGTGCTACATCTGTGGTATCCTTTTCCTTTTCTATTTCCTGCTCGGTGGCAACAATTACATATTCATCTTTCTTGGGCTCATCATCAGAGTCAGTAAGTGGTATATCTTTGATGATGACCTTTATTGAATCTCCTAATGATTGCAAAATCTGAGGTACATCAATCATGGCCTTGGTTGCCTCTGTTGTCAACTCTACTAGATTGATGTCCTTGGTGTCATTTATGAGAATGTGCTCTTAGCTTGGTGTGGCCTCTTTCTATTCATTGTGAGGGGTCTTGGTAAGGGCTAATACCTTCTCGGGGCTTGAATCCTCTTTAGGTGGATTGAATATTTCATTCCATGTTTCATCGCTTTCTTTATCAAGCTTTATTAATCTTCCCTCTAGTACTTTGTAAGCTCTCATTTTAGCTGAAAATTTCTTTGAATGCTTCTTCAAAATTTCATCAATTTCTTCAACTTTGGACTCGGGTGGCATAATTGTGACTAGGGATCCTTCCCTCATCTAATTTTTTGTATGCAGTGCATAAGTCCACCTTGCCGATATTTTGTCATTTAGTTCTTGTGACATCATCTTATTAAATTGTACAGATACATATTTTAATGCAATCATTGCCTGAATGATGGCTTCTTCTATCTTCTTCTAATCCTTAGGTTTCAGAGTTAGCCATTGTCTTATCTTAGCATTTGATATGCTACCTATCTTGACAATTGATGCAACAATCTCATAAATTGTCTTAGGAGCTCTATTCTTTTCAGGTTGGAGTACTTTTTCACTCATCCTATGCAGTGTCATCCTTGTCCTCTTTACCTCTAATGTATTTTCTTCTTTTCCTCGGTGCCTATTTCATGGTTTGAGGCTTTCTCTTATAATCCTTACTGTTCCTTTCTTAATTGGTGGTGAGTTTGCATCTTTTGAAGTTTGACTCCTAGTTCTTGATGCAACAGTTGTTCTTGGTTTCTTTGTTGGTGGTGCATCAGATTCAGTAGGTTCAGAATCACTCAATTGTTCATCTTTACCGATGGGTGATTGTCCATCAGTGTCTTCTTTTTGTTCTGATACTTCATCATTTACCGACAACTTCTTTTGAAGTGTCTTTACCATTTTAGTCTTCTTTCTATCAATTTTCTTCACTACTAGGCCAGTTTTGATTCTAGCCTTAGCTTCTTCATAAGTGCCAAATCTTGGTAATGATTTGTACACTGCTTTATTCAATAATTCTTTAATAGCATTTGTGGCCTGATCAATGTTGATTTCATAATCAAGAGGTGGTAACCATTGTGTCCTCGGTACAACTAGTTTTATTAAGGTGGTGTCGGTATCCACTATGAAACATATATCATCCTTATACTTTTTCACTAGTTGTTCAGGTATCCTCATTCTTTTCTATATTCTGTCCTTAAAGGTATTGAAGTATGCATCTATGACTGATGTAAAATTGTCCCCCAGTGACTTAATAAATTCACTAATTTGTATTGTTACTCGTATGGTTGTGTCCCAATTGACATTACCGACAAATGGGAAGAAATTTTGGAAATAGAAAAATGTGCACATGAGGAGTGAACTGAACTTAAATGAATTAGATTTTGCAGATCTAATAGTCCTCATGTTCTCCTCCAGTTGCTTCAGTAGAGTCTCGGATAAATCTAGTTGCAATCCCTTCTTCCCAATCTTATGGGCAGTATCAACTGCTCTACATGCTATGTTATTCAGTCTGTTGGCTTGGAATACCTTGTATCCAAGTACACATGCACCAAAATTCAGTTTTGGATCAGTGATGGAGTTAAAATTTAATCCTTTGTTGTCCCATACTGCACCTATCATCTTTTCAATGTTGGGGCGAGAAGGATGTTTTAGGGCTTTGGCCTTGTCGGTTACTGGATAACTGGTTACTATGTGTATTACATCCTTGGTGATTGGTTTTGGTTCATCTAACCACATTTTCCTGTCATGTACTCTACTAATAACTATCTGAATCCACTCAGTTTTAAACTCTTTTGGGAACATTAGGGCATTTTAAATCTTTTACCTCTATATGCTTGTGTTCATCTTTAATGTTTCCATCTGTGCAAAGCTTCTTGTAAGCTTCTTCAACTTCAATATCTCCAATTTCTGCAACTTTGTAGTGGATATATGCTCGGACATCCTTGACTAGAAAAACCCTAGGTGGTATGCTTGAGAACGCTCCTTGGTTGTCAAGTTGTGATGCAACCTTAGGGAAAAATTTGTACTTGGGATCTTCATAGGTAGAGTTCTTGATTAGGTTGACCTTCTTTTCCTTCTCATTCTTGATCTTGGAGACTCACGATGTGGTTGCCATGTTTCTGTGAAATTAGGGATTTTTCCGTAAATGATCTATTTGCTCGGTGAGTCTTAGTTACTCACTTGATTGTAGTTGTAGATGTTGTGAATCTGTCAGAGTAGCCATGAATATGATTGTGAATCTTTTTGTAATATGGTCGCTTTTGGTCGCTCTACTTTGCTGTGCTATTCACTCTTCTCTTTTTATCTTAAATGCTTGGTGAGTGAATGAGATTTATGTTGCCCTTTTATAGACTATGCCCTAAGTGGTGCAATAAATACTTTACCTACTTATTGGTGGTCGAAGACAGAGTCGCTCGGTTATCATGCAAATTTTCTAGCTTGGTGAGTGCACACTGCTCAGGGTAAGTGACAACTCAGTTGCACTTTTCACATGTTCACCAATGATGCTCGGTATGTAGCAAAGAATTAATTGTATTTTACATGATTACCGATGATGATCGATTTACACTAACAATTTGGCTTTTATATGTACACCGATGATCCTCAGTGTGTATTGACCGACGAGATTGGATTCACAAAATCATAACAAGTAATACCATAGTGCATCTCCATTCATGCTAATTTGGCATATTATCAATGCATATTGGAACTAATATAAAATATAGTTTTTTATAGTGCAGTTCCATACTTACTTGTTTTTCTTAGGTGGGGGTGGCCGTGATATCACCAGATCCATTAGATGAGGTGTCACCAACTATGGTGCTTGATTCAACATTGTCATTGTTTTTAGATTTCCTTCACATTTGATTTCTCATTCTCCTGATATCTTCAATGGTGTTGCCATTAGCAAAAGTGCTTGACTCTATCACTCGGTCTCTGCAGTCCTTGCTTAGATGACCGACCTTATGATAGTGTAGGCATGCCATTCCGGAGTTACTCTGGTTCCTAGACCTTCTTATCCATTTCCTCATGCAGTTTTCAGCTATGTGTCCATATCTCCCACATGTTGTGCAATTTACCCATGTGTTTTAATCCCAAACATATGATTTTTCAACGCTTCTCGGTTGATAAGAATTTTCTTGTTCTTTTGGCTTCCATGCTTTCTTTTTCTTTTTCCTACATTCAAGAGATGTGTGGCCATGCATTTTTCAAGTGGAACAATATTTTACCTTGTAGGATTCCTTCTTTAGTTGTTTTACCTTATATCTGCATTCATATACTTTATATCCATGCTTGTTATAGTTATAACAATTTCCTATGAATGTACAAGTAGATTTAGGAATACCTCTAGCTTTTCTCCTGCAAACATTTGATGTGTGTCCTAGTTTTCCACAGTGATTGTATGACTTCTTCCTTGGTCTTAGATTTGTGTAGACATCTTTTTGGTCAGATTGATTTGATGATTCTCCATGCTCGGTATACCCTAGACCGGTATTGTTGATGACTCTACTTTATCCATTCAAAAAATCATCCATTCTTTTTGTAATTTGTTCAGCTTTCTTGATCATAGCATTGTGCTATTGTTGAATCCTTACTTCATGCTCTAGTCTCTCATTTTCTTCTCTTAGCTCACTAATAGCTTCCAATTTCCCATTGATTTCCATGTTCACTCAGTTGGCCTCATGACTCATAAGAACTATTTGATTGGTGATCTCATGATGATGTACAGTAAGTCTTTGTATCTCTGTCTCTCTCTCTCTCTTGTATCTTTTCAGCGATCTTCCTCCTGTCATCAATAGATAATGTTCTTTCTTGTTCAGCTTGTCTAGTATTATTCATTACATCAATCATTCTTACCATCTGTGTCTCTTGATCGATTTGCAGTATCTTTACTCGTTCAGTCAGATGTTGATTGATTTAATTCAAACTTATAATGCTTCCTTCAGATGTGTTTGATGTATTGCCATATGTAGATCCTGATGACTCAAACAAATTAGGTATCTCTTCTTCATGGTATTTTGTTTCATTGTAGCGAGATACCATAGCTTTTCTTTCATCTAGTAGCTATCTCATCTTGATTCTTGCTGCTTTGTATTTCTCATAGAAGATCTGTATCTCCAACTTCTGATTCTCAATATTCTTATCAAGCTTATACCTTTCCATTGTATGATATTTTCTCTCAAGTGATTTAAACTTTTCCAAATAAAATATCTAGCTCTGATACCAATTGTTGGAATAATGGAATGGTGTGTACTGAGAGGGGAGAGGTGAATCAGTACCCTTAAAACTTTTATCTCTTTATCCTTAAGTAATTTTACTTTGTATTACCGACCATTGATGCTTTTCTATCTTATGCATGTAATATCAAAACATAAGCTTAATTCCATGTAAACATTTATAGAAACATTTATGAAATGTAAGTAAACATGACACAAGAATTGATAATGTAGAAAACTCCTATTAGAAGGTAAAAACTATGGTGGGGATGAAACCCATAAAGATTCACTATCTGCAGAATGGAAGGTGTCGGTTAAGGCTACAAGTGTGATCACTTATGATGATCTTACCCTTTTAGGAGTAACATTTGAGACTTGTTAAGGCCTACTCTGTTAAGAGATTTAGCAACACTATTAAGTGTGCACTCGGTTAAGAGATTTACAAAAAGAATCTTAAGTCCACCTTCTTAAAGGATTTCTTCTATTTTCTACAACTGTTAGAGAGTAGTCAAAAATACTTGTTGACCTGATAGTATTAAATCTTGAATTTTTGAATACAGATCCTTTAAGTTCACAATGTATGTGTATCACCTATAGTGATTGATTAATACCTCTATTCTTCTCGGTAGCCTTGAATCTTGTTCTTCATAATTGAATTATGTCTTTTTTGTCCTTCTGCATGAAACTCTCTATCTGATCCTTTGGATGTATGTTGCGGCTACAATCATCAATGTCTGATTGATTTCTACATCTATTTATACAATGTATTGACCTAATTTAGGTTTCATGCTTTACAATATAAAATCTATGATCAAAGGTTTACAACTTGGCCTTGATCTCCTAGTTTGCATGTTTTCAATCAGTTAGACTGATTAAAACAATTACATGTGCTTTACTTGTCCCTCAAGAAATGGTTTTAAAGATAAGCATAAAGCTAAATATAAAACTGAAGTGTTTTATCTGATGTGTAACTCAGATCCACATTTCTCATAAATAAAATTGTCTCTCGATAGACTGGTGCTCAGGTTGCTCTATACTCTTTGCTCGGTGATGTCTTTGAACTATCTATTAGTTTGTTCTCTAGACTGTGTTTTCAGTTTACACTGTAAACTGTCTGTCGGTGATAGTGCACATAACATTTTTGATGATCTTTGTGAACTGTTGTTTTGGGTTGCACTATAAACCTGTCTTTCGATGATCATGTTACTAATGGTTCAAAAAATGTTTCCTTTGTATACTAATAACAAAATATGATCATCATTTATTGCTTTCCTACATTTCAAATCGGTGCTACTAACCCTCATTATTCGAGTTGGAGAAGAATTGGATCTACACATTTTGGTGAACTCGACGTGAATCAAACAACCCGATAATTGCTTGCAGACGACAAACATAATTTCCTAGCCTCAGTCATACGACCGCAATTTCATTTTTTTATTTTTTTGATAAATATTGTAAGTTTGCAATTGATAAATTTTTTTCCATAATTCATGAAAGTTTGCCGCAATCGACTGGTTTATTACTGCAATCGATCTCTATAATTTCATAATTGTCAATTGTATTTCACAATCGATTTCTGTAGGTTTTAGTCTCTGGTTCAGGTAGTTTGCCGCAATTGACAGATATATTTTGTGATCGCCAGAGAAATTTTGCAATCACCGAAGGAATTTTACAATCGCCAGCACATAGCCGCAATCGACAGATTAATTTCACAATTGACAGTTGTTTACCGTAATCACCTAGAGAATTCTGCATCCGATAGAAGAATTTTGCATCTAAAGGAATAATTTTGCAATTGCTCTGTTTCATCATTTATTAATCAGATCTAATTTTTTCTCTTGGTTTCTGTGTAGGAATGAGAAAATGACATATGGAAAAAAGGATAATTAGACGCACCTTGGGTCTAGATCAGTAAAAGAATCCATAAGAAGAACAACTCATTACCACACACAGTGAAAGGAAATTCGGGCAATCAAAGCTGAAGATCAAAGCGAATATTTTAACAGGTATCTCAATTCTCTCAAGTGTTTTGCAGACAAATACAAATTTACCATTAGCCTTAATGGTCTTAATAATCCAGGTGTTTCTGAATATTATTCATTTTGATTGTTAGGAATTTTTGGTACTAATAGCTTCTTGGCATCTTGTGGCATAGAAACAGTTTTAACAAAGCAAACTAAAATAAACTCATTTCTCTTTTTGGTGCATAAAATAAGAAAAGTGTATGCAAAGCATCACATACACACTTCTTTGATGTGTTCCTTAAAATTGACATGGCGGTTAACAATTGAACAAAGATAAAAAATCTTTGAATTTAGTGCATCTAAAATTGAGCAAAACAATCTCATCTTTCGATTTGGTGCATAAAATTAACATGGTGGTTAACAATTGAACAAGGCAATTTTTTTTGAATTTGGTGCATCTAAAATTGAACAAGCAATCATAATTTGTTTTGGGCTTCAAATTGAACTTGCATGCATGTATGAATGATTAGCTTAGTTCACACTTGATATTTTGGTGCTTAGATAATTAACCTTGTGTTTTGAGTCTTTGGTGCACTTGCACAATCTATTAGAATAACAACATTTATACTTTTTTAGAGAGGCCTATCTGGGGAAGCGCTTCTTCCTTAGAGGAAGACCTTAAACCAATTTTTCCTTTTGATCGGTATATAAACAATATGTGGGCCAAATCTATGTCTTATATCTAGCCAAGATCGGGCGAGGTGTGTTGATGATAGCCTAGATCGGGTGAAGTATCCATAAGTAGCGAGCATGGTCAAATAGGCTCTTAAGTGAGTCACACATGTACAAACTAATTGGATAGACTCCATATATCTTAATACAACCTAATTAATTAGAGACCTACCTGCTTTACCTTGGGTGTCTTTAGTGCACTTGCACAATTTGTTAGAATAACGCACAATCTATTAGAATAACAACGTTTATACTTTTTTAGAGAGGCCTATCTAGGGAAAGCGCTTCTTCCTCAAAGGATGACCTTAAACCAGTAATCCTTCTGATTGGTATATAAACAAGACATGGGCCAAATATTTGTCTTATATCTATCCAAGCTTGGGCAAGGTGTGTTGATGATAGCCTAGATTGGGTGAAGTATCCATAAGTAGCCAGCATGGTCAACTAGGCTCTTAAGTGAGTCACACACGTACAAACCGATTGGATAAACTCCATGGACCTTACTAAAACCCAATTAATTAGAGACCTACTTGTTTTACCTATGAACAAGTGTCTTATTATAGTGCAAGGGGTTTCATAATTCCCCCCCAAGATTCCCAACATATGTGTTCTAGGATATTGTGTTGGTGAAAGAGATCTTCATTAGCACAAAAAATAATATCTGGCAAAGTCAAAAATATGGGCACCTACATCATGGATCTTCATGTCCTAGTATCGTGATGATTATTGTGTGAGCTAATGAACATCAAAGAATTGGGCCTATAATATTGCATATTGAAGCCAATTGACCTAGATTAATCTAACTATCTCTGTTTTGACCACGTGAAAACATTGCAACTTGGAAAAGTTGTAGAACATACAATTTTTATTCTTGGATCTTCAAAAAACTGTCTATTGTGCTTGCTTGTGTGATCGGTTCTCAAAATGAAAAACCTACATCTCACACTGTAAAAATGAGTCAAATATGTCTGAAGTCTTGGGTGTCAACCAAAATCAGTTCTAGAACCAAATCACTGTCTCAGAGAGATCATTTTATCAGACAGATTCCCAACTGCTATCATTTTTAAGACTGTCGCACTTTGCCGCAATTGACATAATTTTGCTGCAATTGATGGAATTTTACCATGATCGATCCCTTTAGTTATGCAATTGACCCTTTTATTGCCTCAATCATTGGAAGTTTACTGCAATCGACCCTGCATTTTGCCACAATCAGTGAGATTTTGCCCCAATTGACCTATAGACCTGTGCATTTATTCTATCAGCAAAATAGGATTCCTCTATCAGTACTTTTCATTTTTATGAGTCTAAAACCTTGGAAAAGATTCCCCATTTCATGTGAAAGGTTAGTGTACACATATAAGGAAATAATGAAGAATCTGTGTGAATCTCAAAACATCTAGGATAATCCCTCTTTGATAGTTCGACTATTGTTTATCATTGATAGTTCAAATGTTCAGATTAGATTATCTTGATCCCATTATCTTAGCTTCATCAATCTTTATCAGCGAATTTGTCTCATCTAAAAAAAGAGTCAGAATAAATATCTTATATCACCAATCTGTGAGATCAAGAGAAGTCAAAATTTGTTCCTAGAATTACCCTTGTCAAAATAGGTACTCAGACTCTCCTCGAGAGGTTATCCCTTTTTGTTTTCTTTATATCACTCATTGAGTTCAAAACCTGGATAACACCATGTCTTTCACACCTTATGGAGGACCTTATACTAGGTCAAAGGCTAGAACCCAACCAGATGAATCCTACATTAACCAATTTCCTCCGTGGGAAAAACAGAAAGAGGACTACCCATTCAAAAACATAGATCCTGATCTGCACATTGAGAATGTGCATACTATTCATCAAGGTTGCTATAGACCAACTATATTTAAAGATGTCATAGAGGAAGAACTTGAAGACATAGAGAAAGATGCTTATTCCGCACAAGTAGTTTATGCTTTTGTGGAAAGAAACCCTGAAAGATTTCTAGCCATGTTGATTAAAAAGGGAGTCAAGCTCCCTAGTGAATTCAATGTATCAACAATATGGCCTAAACCCACTAGCAGGAAAAATCACAACTCAAACCCCTCAAATGGATCCTGTGGTGTCTCAAATCTTGTCTCTGTCATCATCAACAACCATGAGAAAAACATAGATTATGTCAACCTAAACAAGCTCTGCCAATCAAGCTAGTACATCATCCACCGAAAACATGATGGGTTCCGAACTGAGTGCACCCCTAGTTACCAGGTTATCTCAAGCATCAACCTCATGGCCTTTTACATAAAGCGCTCAATCTTTATCATCAATTCCCCAAACGATCAATGACCCATTTTCAACTACTCAGACACTACAGTCTATCCCTACTATCTTTGGACTTAACACTTTGCTCCCACATGGATCAATATCTATGGGTCCAACATTCAGTCAATGTCCACCAAAGGCTACACCTTTATTCTAACAAGGATCCCAACAATAGAAGCAACAAAAACCTTGGATCAATCAGATTCCCCAATATCAAATCACACACTGGGAAATCAATACCAAATCCCCAGGATATCATACGTCTCAATACAAGGAATACAAAGGCAAAGCCTTATACCTACCACAACACAAAGATTCAATGTCGGGAATGTTCCTCAATCTCCAACACACATGTTGATACATCAAGTGCAAAATGTAAAAATGCAAATGATGGACATGCAAAATCATAAATAAACCAAGTCTTACACAACAAAGGACTTGTACACATACCCATTTGATCACTCATTGCAAATGTCTCCATCTACCACACACTTCTTGGTGCCTAAATTTGACAAATACAGAGGCAGTACCAATCTTGTAGAGCATATCAGAAAATTCTTTGCTAGCTGCATTTAAGTCGCACACAATGAAACTTACTTATGCGACTGTTTCCATAGAGTCTAGTCGGACTAGAAATGGAATGGTTCTCACACCTACCCCATGAAATTCAGTCTTGGGGAGAATTTCTTGAATATTTTATTGCTCACTTCCATCATAACATCGAACGCAAGGTCAGTATCAAGGACCTTTGTGACATTAATAAAAAAGATGGTGAATCCTTTGTTAAATTCTTACAAAGATGAAGGAACGTTGTAAATAGGATAATGTATGATGTGCCCGAACAAGACCTAATAGTCATGTTCATTGACAATCTGATCCCAAATATGTCATTCACAATAGAACTCCAACTCGCTCTAAATTTCAAACAACTCATAGAACGAGGAGTTCGATGTAAGAAAAACTTGGTCAAGAGAGGAATCCTTGCAAATCCTACCCAAAGAAACATGAACAAGAATGCAATGGATAAGGCCAAATGGTGGAATAAGAACAAGAATGTCACCAATGATGGTGTCATTGACATGAAAATAGTCAATTATGCTCAACCCAAGGTTTCACTATAAGGAGCACCCATGACGAATCAAAAACCCATGGTGCACACTCAATAGATGAATACTCAGATTCAAACACCCATTATTCAAATAGAAGATGTGTCCAATAACCAACCTAATTCACAACACCTATAAAGGTTTTCTTTTCTTAAACGTGACTACACACCATTAGGAGAGTCGATAGAGTCAGCACTGAAAAATTTGATTCAAACCAATAATATCACTCTGCCAGAAATCAGAGAGTACGACATGGTGTTGTGAAACCTAAGTGGTGGAATGATAATTAATTTTGTGAGTATTATTGGGTGAAAGGACACAAGACATCCAACTTCTACTGATTGAAAAATGCCATACAAGATCTAATCGACTAAGGGATAACTGATGTCACAAATACCCAATCCAAGGGTACAACCAATCACACTATCTTCAATTGTCATAAGGGGAAATCCTCCGCATCTAGTGGAAAGTCTAAGAAAGTGAAATATACCTATGCCAACTCTGATAGCACCATAAATTGCATAAATCCTTCAGATAGCCAAGTTACTACAATTACTATTAGAGATACCAATGCTAAATGTGTTGTCACAACACGATGTTCTAAGGTTGTTTTTCAAGGAATGCATTCCACCTCAGCTACACCAACTAATCCCACAACAACATCCAATCCACAAACTAGTCTAGTGGATCATCTAAAGTGCACACCTGCCCATATCTCTATGTTTGACCTATTGTGCATATCCCCACAACATAAGCATGCTTTGGATCAAGCCCTTCAAAATGCAGCAGTCCCTCATGACATAACTCCAGATAATTTCCAAACCATGGTCAATTACATCACTTATAACAAGCATGCTACATTTATAGAACATGATGTGTCACCACACAAGCCTCTACACAATGATCTCTTGCATATTCTTATCCAAGTGCATAAATACGACATCCAAAGAGTCGTCATTGATGGCGAGGTTGGGTTAAACATATATACTCTTAAAGTGATAAAGACCTTGAGCTATTCAGAATCTAGCATTGATATCAACAGGATGATAAATATTAGGGAATATGACAAGGAGGAAAGATCATCAAAATGTATCCTCATTCTACTGGTTGGGGTAGGGCCAGTCATAAAGAACACTACCTTTCAAATCCTAGACCTTGATTTGGGATATAACACGTTGCTTGGAAGGTTGTGGATACATGAAATGCAAGTTGTCCCTTCAACTTATCACTGGTGAATCAAGTTCCCATACCAAGGAGCAGAGATAATCATTGAGGGAGATCCCAACCCCTTCCAATACTGCAAAACCATAAGAAGCACTATAGATAATCAAGTACCTTCAAATCAGGAAGCAAGCATTCCTTCTGCCTATGATTTCATTCCTAAAGACATACCAAGAAAGATGTGTAAGATATCAATCAAAGAAAAAAGGTGTTGTGAGTATAGCTATGAGGAAGCTTTTACCATCACCAACATGCCTCAAAATCCTAGATCATATGGCATGCCCCGACCGATGGAAACATATGAAACTTCACAACTAGTGTTATTCAAATGTCCACCAAGCACATTTGTGAAATGGGGAGACATAGCTGAAGAAAACCCCTTCAATCTAGAAATCCACACTTGGTTGTATAAAGACTCTCAAGAGACACCTCTAGCACAGATACCTTTGTGACAATATGGAGCTAGCTTCACTATGTTGCAGAAATATGGTTATGGTGGTAAGACTGGTCTGGGGGAAAGACAATAAGGATTAATGGAACTATCTTTACCACCAACCCAAAGATACAAAAGAGGGCTAGGCTATGGTAAAAAAAACTAGTATAAATATCCAAGATATACCCATAGACCGATAACATATTGCAGAATTAAACCAGGGGAAAAATCCAGAACATGCCCTAATCAACAGTATACTCCAATGATTATTGTCATCAAAAGTGGAACCGTCTAATTCCCAATGGAACCTTAATAAAAATATCCAAGATGATGCAGAAAAGTGAGACATCTAATGAGAATCCAAGCATGAATGATTCCCAAGAGTAAGAGTGGTTATCCCTCTGTAATTCTAAGTCGCCCATCCCTAACTATTCCCCTTGGTCTATTAGTACCATACACCTTGATGAAATTTTTGACCAAATGAGCATAAAAGACCAACCATGTATCAATATACATATTGATGTAAATTCCTAAGGTGGTGAGTCCACATCCCATTCTGATTCTTTTAGAACTATCATCGATGTTCCGTTCACCCAAAATAAGTCATAACCCCATGCAGACCTTTGTCTAGTCTACCCCGAACTGATAGAATGGGGCCAACAATGACAACCTGACATAGATCTTTGTGAGAATGATGAAACCACTGTAGAATTCATGGGGCTTCAAGAAGGCATACCATCAGGAGACCACAAGGAAGGCTTATCCTTTAACCTGGACAGATAAACATACTTTGGAGCTTGGAAGCTCCTCTTTCCAGTTGTAAAAACAAAATCAAAAAGAAAAAAGAAAAGTCAGTAGGTGAAAACTGAAAGACACTTTCTGACCATAAAAAGAGAAAAAAATAAAGGATGTATCTTATGGTGAAAACCTCTATGAGGCACCATAGGATGGAAAGCTATGACTCCTCCCCTTAACAGAAGAAAATTCAGCGTTACTAGCAGAGGAAATAGAGGAAGTTAATATATGGGATGAAAAGAAACCTAAAAATATCTATTTGGATAAATCACTTACATCTGAGGAAAGAGAATCGTTCATTAACTTCTTCAAGGAAAGATCAATTTTGCATGGTCTTACATAGACATGTCAGGTTTAGATCCAGAGCTAGTGCTACATCATCTGCCATTGTTACCAAATAAAAAACCTGTTAAACAAAGATTAAGAAAGATGCATCTGCACATTGCTTTACTTGTCAAACTAGAATTGAAGAAACTCTTAGATGCAGGCTTCATACGACTAATTTCATGTGGATTGGATATCAAATCTGGTGCAAACAAAAAAAATGGTTAGATCTGTATATGCATAGATTTTAGAGACTTGAACAAGGATTTTCCCAAGGATGATTTTCCTCTACCAAACATTGTCATGATAATTGACCTGACAGTAGGGCACCAAGTGTTGTCACTCATGGACGGTTTCTCTGGATGTAACCAAATCAAGATTGCACCAAAGGACCAACACAAGACAAGATTCACATGTGACTGGGGAACTTAGTGTTGGAACGTGATGCCATTTGGCCTAAAAATGCATGTGCATCCTATCAAAGGGAAATGACCATGATCTTTCATGATCTAATTCATAAAACAATGGAAGATTATGTTGATGACATACTAGCCAAATCAATGTTTAGGGAAACTCACCTACAAGTTTTGGGTCTGATATTTGATCAAATGCAAGAGTACAAGGTAAGACTCAATCCAAAGAAGTATGCATTCGGAGTTACTACTGGAAAACTCCTTGGATTCATTGTATCACACAGAGGAATCAAAGTAGACCCAGAAAATGTTAAGGCCATCCTTGACATGCCACCACCAACAAATATGAGGTGACAATGGGGTCTACAAGGAAGAATGCAATCTATCAAGCGATTCATTGCCCAACTGGTAGATAAGTGTCACCCAGTCCAACACCTAATGTACAAAGATGTGATCTTCATATGGATAGAAAAATGTGAGCACATGTTTCAAAACTTCAAGTATTATCTATGAAATTCCCCTATATTGGTACCACCCATTCCAGGTAGGCTACTCCTCTTGTATATCTTAGCAACAGAGTCAGCACTAGGTGTTATTTTGGCGCAACATGATGACCAAGGAAAGGAAAGAGCCATTTAATACCTCAGCAAAACATTGGTGGGATACAAGCTAAATTATTCAATAGTTTAAAATTCATGTCTTGCAGTTGTCTTTGCTTCCCAAAAGTTAAGACATTACATTTTGAGCCTTCAAACAAAGCTCATAGGACACATAGATCCATTGAAGTACTTGTTGAGTAAAGTGGCACTAACAGGAGCACTCACCAAATCGGTCACGATCTTAAGTGAATTTGACATAGAGTACATGGATCAAAGGGCTATCAAAGGGTAGGTAATTATGGATCAACTAGCAGAGGCACCAATACAAGATCATCAAATTTTAGTGTCCAACTTTCCAAATGAATCAATCCTCATAATACAACTGGAAATAGAGGTCTGGTAAATATTCTTTGATGGTTCATATACAAACAATGGTGCAAGAGAAAGGATAGTACTCATTACTCCACATAATGATGCAATTCCTAAGTCTTTCTGACTCAAATTTATATGCACGAACAATATAGTTGATTATGAAGCTCTGGTCATCAGATTGAAGATACCAATACACTAGAGGATAAAGAACCTAAGAATCTATGGTGATTCTAAATTGTTTGTCAGTCAATTAAATAATGACTACATGAAAAAGATGAAAAAATCATCCCATATAGAGAGTTGATAGACAAGTTGCGGTCTTCTTTTCATTTCATTGTATTTGAGCAAGTTTCAAGGGTTCAAAACAAACTAGTGAATGCGATGACTACTATGGCATCCTTGATCGACATGTTGGGTAATGAAACCATATTCCAATTTCTGGTAGAACAATTAATGATACCAGCATATAAAGCTCCAAAAATAGAGTTAGCGTGTGTCTTTATTGGTCATGAGTCCTCTTGGTGTAACCATCTAAATTTGGTCTATTCTAACTATGGACCCTATTTTCCCTAAGTATGATCATACCCTCTATTATGTCCAAACGACCTTGTTACTGCTTGGCATAATTCTTCAAATCAATTTAATGTCCTAGGTGATTTTTATCACTAATTTATATTAACTATTATAGCCATATAATTAAAATCAATTTCAACCAATCAAATCAAAATCAAACATGGCTATAGTATTTAATTATAAAGGAATTAAATAAATCCTTAAATCAATTACCCACTTGCAAAATAACCCATTCCCCTAGCCTATTTAATTTAATTAAAATGGCTATAATCCCTTAATTATTAAAAAGCAATTTCATTGTTTAAATAATTAATTCCTATATTTCTAAATGAATTAAATAAGTTTATTTCATTTATTAATATTCCCCTAAACCCCAACCTAACCTATCTCAACCACTTCTACCCTGGGTTCTAACCCTTCTCAACCCATTCACCCATGCTAATCTAATCTTAATCCTAATTCTATTCCTAACCCACCTCCTAATGTTGTCACATTCCATTAAGGAATGATTAGCAACTCAACCCACTTGAGAAAGTCCACTTTCTCAAGCTTGACTTCCTTAAGGTCCACTTTCTCAAGCCATCCTCTTACACTCTACCTTGCTTCTTTAAGGCCTTCATTAATGCCTTATTAATGAAAGATGCCTTAAGCCTATGTCTCTCCCATGCCTTATTAATGCCTTTGGCATTAATGGCTCTTACACCTTCATTAATGAGCCCCTTCACTCATTAATTCACCTTGTCCCCCCTCTCTCTCTCATTCTTCTATAAATAGAAGCCATTTTTGAGAGGAAATAAGCCTTCACATTAGATCAAAAATATATTGTTATGATGTTGAATTAACATTAGACTTATATTTCATCTTTCATTTCATGATTTTGCATTGTTTTTATTTAAACTTTGAGAGCTAGATTGCATGCTTTATCATCTTTTAGCTTGTTTTTAATCTAAAATCCTTCATGTTAGGTTGTATTTGTCACTGATTTGTAGCATATTCTGAGGGCTAATATGTTACTAATTACACTCTTCCTAGTTAGCAGGCAATAGGTTGATATTAGTGGTTTTGAACGTTGTATCTAACCTTTCAAGCTAATGCAATGACTTATTGAGTGTTTGTGTCTTTCTCAACAGGTACCCAAATACACACGCACATTTCTGGCGCCCATCGTGGGGCTTGAATTTTGATTTAGCTTCATTTTCTAAAACTTTCTGGCAATTTGCATACTCATGAATCGATCATAGAATCACATTTAATCTTGCATGATCGCATCCCGGATACGCCATCGTACCGCATAAATTCTGGCTCGCATTCAGGATTTCCTGGATTATTTCTAGTTTTGGCTCGCATCTGGTCAGCAAGGGCTCACATTTGGTGAATAGGCTTGCATCTCAGATACTATATCGCATTCAGTAGGATTTTAGGCTCGTATTTGGTTGAGAAAAGTGTCTACTTCATTTGCCTAATCCTAACAAGTCTGACAAGTTGTGCTTTTTATATCCTACAGATTAACAAGTGTTTGCAGGTAATTTTGGTGGTTTTCATGGAGTTGGGTTAAGCAGATACTAACATGGTTTTTACAGGTTGCAAAACCCCCCCATCTTGACTTCTATTTATTTTGTTTTTCAAGAACTTAAAGACCATTTCTCCACTTGCTAAAACAACTAGATATTATGCTCTTTTTGCTCTTGAGGAAAATCAGAAAGTCAGACATTGTCTTATCATTTGTGACGAAATTGGGGGTAACTAAACAAGCAATACACACTATTTAATTTATTTTGGGGATAGAAATTGAACAAACACAAATCACTAAATCATGTGGGATCAATGAACAAAATCGTATAATTCTTTTCGGATTTAGTAATTGAACAAAACAAAGTACTAAATATGTGAGCTCAATGAACAAACACATCGTTTAATTGCTTTTGGATCAGAAATTGAACAACACAAACTCACTAAATTTTTGTGGTTAATTGAACAAAACAAACTTTCCCTTTCTATTTTCTTTAAAAATAGGAACAATTAAATCAAGCTCAACATAGCTTGAGGGAAAGAATTTTTTTTTAAGTGTTTGAGGAGAAAATGGCATGGACTAGGAGAGTATGCTCTTCTTCTTTTAAAGAATCAAAAATCTAGAAATCTTAAGCTCGCCAATCCTGGTTACCAATCTTTTAATAGTAGAGGGCCTGCCGGTTGAGGAAAAAATCTCCTGGGAATGACCCAAGTGAGGACAGGTCTTACGTCGACCCTTCCAAATCACTATGAATAGTTGCTTCCTTGTAGGCCAAAGCCTCGGAAGACGGAACTAGTTTTGTTCTTGGAATTTTGACATCATTCCTTGAACATATTGGGGTATATATAGAGCGGAGCCACTTGAATCTTTCTTGCAAGACTATATATATTCAAGTACTCATAGGGCTATATGCCTCAATTTTTCCTTGTGCAATTCTATGGGGGACAGTTTCGAACAGATTGCCCAATAATCTACAACAAATTCAACTGAAAGAATACCTGATTCATCCCCAAAAGGGTGATAATCTTTGTGCAAGGAAAAAAGTAATTTCCCCAAGACACTCATCATATCGTGCCCTCACTTGCGTTTGGAGTCGGCTAATACAACATCATGACTAGAGCCATTGCGTGCTTGGTGATGGTTGTATTCTGATTAGCATTTGAGTGTGTACCTAAGTCAACGAGCAAATATTTTCATCCTCCACCTAGAAAATAGGACAAAAGAGTGTTTGATTCATCCTCTTAACAATGCAAAACTGTTTGACGTGTCCAAAAGATCACTAAAAAGATAAAGCTCCTCAAAAACAATCAACAAATTTCAAACCCTAGAGTACAAGTGTTTTTCACGTCCTACAAACACCTCTTGATGCAATCTGGAACCAAACGACTTCACGCACTTCAAAAACATTTTTTTCAAAACTAACCAAAACTGACAAGACCATCATAAGATCGCATCCTATTTTTCCCAAGTCATATTTGGGGTTTAGGATCACATTTGGTGCATTGGATCGCATTTAGTCAGCATACAGTCACATCCAGGTTTTAGGATCACATATGGTGCCATCAGAGGCTCGTATCTGGGAGCTCGCATTCAGGACAGTGGGCATTTCTAGCAATTTTTCTTAGGAGGTCTCAGTTGATTTAGGTACCCTTTTTGCTCTTTAGCTGGTCCCTATTGTTTCTTCTGGTCTCCCTGCTGTTATTTTCAAACACTTTTGAAATGTCCACCTTGCATGCTTAGTCAGTCTTTCACGATCAGTTCAATACGTGTGGTCTATCTATTTTCTATCAACAACTTGATTCCCAGCTCACTATTAGGGCATTCTAACCCTCTAACGCTGGAATCATTTACATCCATCAAACAAACAAAATAGTTACTTCTACCTAGACACACCCACTTGAACAATCTGAAAACCCTACTTGCACTATTGGGAAACGTTAACGAAGTTGAGAAACAAACTTCATGGTTAACACAAGATGCAACCAGTACACAACTAAAGGATCAAAAGTGCCTCCTAAAACACCACACATCCAAGGAGAAACTTCTCATAGTTCCCTTTTTGATCTTGATTCACCTCAAATGGATAGCCACACTAACGAATGGAGTAAGGCCTTTGAGGGTTATGATGATGGAAAACAAGCATAATCCATAGGCATGGAAGAAGAAGAAAGACCCAAGTTTGAACATAATCCATTTGGGTCAGATAGTGAGGAAGAGATCCCTGAAGATGAGTACGAGAAACTCAAACAAAGTAAAAGGATCCACAAGCTGTTGGAATGGATTATCAGTGATGACAAAGAAAAGTACTTTCTCCATCTAGCATCCTCAGGTGTCAAGCTGCCCAAGGATTACAATGTGGACAACCTCAAAGAAAAGAAAGTACCAAACTTGATATCTATTCTCACTAAACAGCTCAATCTAATGCAAACAGAGCTCACGAACCTCAAACAAGAGAAGGATAAACCTAAAACAAAGTACTCTTTGGACACCATTTGTCAATTTCCTTTCGATAAGAGTATCACTATGGTCCCGTTTCCTCCTAATGTGGCAAGGCCAAAGTATGACAAGTACACGGGAGAAACTGATCCACATGACCATGTAAGAGAATTTTGTGCTCTAAGCATTGAATACATGCACGAACCCACTTACCTCATGCGACTGTTTCTAGGAAGTCTAGGAGGAAATGGCATGGAGTGGTTTTCAAAATTGAATCCTAAAGTCAAAATATTTGAGGAATTGATGCAACGGTTCATTCAACATTACTCTTACAACATCCAACATGATGTCACTATGATGAACCTATGCAATACCAAGCAGAAAATTGGAGAATCCTTTACACACTTCCTACAAAGATGGAGGAAGATTTTTGCACGATATTCAAGGGTCATTCCCGAAATAGAAAAGATGGAAATCTTTTTCAATAATCTCGTGACAGAATTGAGCTATGCACTACAAATGCAAGATTCTCCTAGCTTCGATAGGATGACTAAAAATGCCCTCTGCATTGAGAAAGTCATGGTCAAAAAGGGAGAGATCACCCTTCAAAATGAAAACAAAGGGAGTAGCTCCAACTCCAAGCCTAAATGGTGGAAACAAAACAAAAATATTGTTAATGATGGAGTAGTTGATGCCTCTAACATTAATTCTAAACCCGAAGCATTCAATCTGACCAATGGCATGCAAGCAAGCAAAGAGGCTAAAATAACACCTCCCGTTCCCAAAAAAAACAATGATAATGACAAGGGACGAATATGGAATTCAAAACCCCAAAGAACATTCACTCCTTTGGGGGAGCCTCTTGAGACTGTTTTAAAGACATTGGTGGATAAAAAAGTTCTTACAATTCTTGATTCTAAACCGTGGGAACCGATGGTCAAACCCAGATGGTGGGATGATAACTCCTATTGTGTCTTCCACAAAAACAAGGGACACAAGACAAATAATTGTCTCAAGCTAAAACATGTTATCCAAGACCTCATTGAAGGAGGTAAGATTAAGGTAGATGGACATACTACCAATGAAGACCATACAACATTTAATAAACCATTCCCTAATTACAATCAAGGAGAAACATCCAAAGGGAAAGGTAATGAGATAAACTACACCTATTCCAAACATGATAATGTGATCAATATGCTCAATATCAAAACTGAATCCATCAATGTGGTCACAATTAAGGGTGCTTCATCCTCCACAAATGTTGTAACTTGGATCCAAGCACAGGTTACGATCAAGGGACCTCCAAAACCAACATCCACATCCAAGGTTCCTATTGTCACTATTCCTAAACCAGGAGAAAAACATGTGGTCACTATCCCTGGAGCAAAATATGACTTGGTGGACCAATTGCAAAGAACTGCTGCCAAAATTTCCATCTTCGAGTTGCTCAAAATATCCATGGTGCATAGAGAAATCCTAGAGCAATCCCTACACACTGCTAATGTTCCAAAGGATATCTATATAGACAAGTTCCAAGCAATGGTCAATCACATCTTAGCGCCACACTACCTCTCCTTTTCTGAGGAGGATGACAAGTCATTGACCCATCCACATAATCAACCCCTCCGTATCGAAGTTCTTATTCATAAATATTGTGTTAGACACGTATTGATAGATGGAGGCGCCAGATTAAATATTTGTACACTGGATTTAGTGAGGAGGCTAGGCCTCTCAGAAAAAACAATTGACTCTAAAAATAAGATAACCATCAAAGCTTATGATGAGGAAGAAAGATCCTCTAGAGGTATTATTTGTCTACCCATTAGAGTTGGGCCAATTGAAAGGAATGTTATATGTCAAGTTCTGGATCTACCATTGGCCTACAACATTCTACTAGGGAGACCATGGATTCACAAGATGCAAGTTGTACCATCCACTTATCACCAATGCATCAAGTTCCCACATAATGGGATAGAAGTGACAATTC
>MU223601.1:931789-961836 GCA_018584345.1 Thuja plicata | reverse complement strand
AATGAGCCCCTTCACTCATTAATTCACCTTGTCCCCCCCTCTCTCTCTCATTCTTCTATAAATAGAAGCCATTTTTGAGAGGAAATAAGCCTTCACATTAGATCAAAAATACATTGTTATGCTGTTGAATTAACATTAGACTTATATTTCATGCTTTTGCATTGTTTTCATTTCAACTTTGAGAGCTAGATTGCATGTTTTATCATCTTTTAGCTTGTTTTTAATCTAAAATCCTTCATGCTAGGTTGTATTCGTCACTAATTTGTAGCATATTCTGAGGGTTGATATGTTACTAATTACACTCTTCCTAGTTAGCAGGAAATAGGTCGATATTAGTGGTTTTGAACGTTGTATCTAACCTTTCAAGCTAATGCAATGACTTATT
This sequence comes from Thuja plicata, assembly GCA_018584345.1. Taxonomy (NCBI): domain Eukaryota; kingdom Viridiplantae; phylum Streptophyta; class Pinopsida; order Cupressales; family Cupressaceae; genus Thuja; species Thuja plicata. The sequence continues at coordinate 961,451 of MU223601.1, read as the reverse complement.
GAGTGTTTGTGTCTTTCTCAACAGGTACCCAAATACACACGTACACTTGGTACCATGACGTATATAATTACCTCCAAAATAGCACCCTACCACCTGACCTGTCTAGAAACTAAAAGAATTCCCTCATCTGACAAGCCTTGAGGTACACCCTTCTCTCTAATACTCTGTACAGAAGAAGTCTAGATGAAACACTTTTATGATTTCTCACTTCCATAGAATCCTGGAGAGCCTTGTACAAGGTACATGAGGGAATTTGTGGGGCTGATGCAAGTGGAAATACTTTGGCAAAGAAGATCATCAGAATGGGATACTACTAGCCCACAGTAGAGACAAATGCTAATAAATATGTGCAAAGGTGCCGACTATGTTAGATTCATGGAGATCTTATCCATGCACCAACTCAAGAACTCAACCCCATCACTTCACCATGGCCATTTGCAAAATAGGGATTTGACTTATTGGGAAATATTACACCAACATCTTCTAATGGTCACAAAGTACAACATTTTTGTGACAGTACTTTACCAAATGGGTGGAAGCAATTCCTCTCACATACATCATTGGTAAGGAAATATCTATGTTCATACTAAACAACATCATTTGTCGATATGGAGTCCCTCAAACCATACTCATAGATCATGGTACACATTTTCAAAATCAAGATGTCAAAAATATCTGTGAGAAGTTCCAGATAAAGTAAGGTTTCTCTTCATTCTACTATCCCCAAGGGAATGGACAAGATGAAGCCACTAACAAAACCATTCTAAAGATCTTAAATAAAATGGTCAATGAATCTAGGCAAGACTGGCATTTGCAGCTCAGTCACACACTATGGGCATACAGAACCAGTGTAGGAACACCTATAGGAGAAACTCCATTGTCCCTGGTATATGGATCAGAGGCGGTCCTACGCCTTTCATCCCTTAAAATGCATTGAATCACTTACAAGGCTATCAAAATCGCCTTAGAAGAAACTATCATAAGAAGGTGAGGAAACGAACCTTTAAGGTAGGAGATCACATCCTCCTGGAGAATCAAAAGAACCAAGCAAAAAGGGTTAAACTAGAAAATTTCAAGCCTAATTGGCTAGGACCCTACGTCATCATAACATCATGTAACAATGGGGAATATCGACTAGAAACTCAAGAAGGAGATCATCTCCATGGTCATATCAATAACATGCACCTCAAAAGGTTTTATGCCTAAAGTCTCAAGGTTAAGGGAACATATATAAAATCTAGAAAATACAAAAAAAATATAAAAAATATAAAAAGTTACCTTGGTGAAAACTTAGCAAATAGGTGCCTTGGCGATAAAAAATAAATTTAAAAAAAAAAGAGAAAAGTAAAGAGAAATACAATCGCTCTCTAAGTGAAAACCTAGAAAATAGGCACTATTGGGAAGCTACCTTGGTGAAGACTTGGTAAACAGGTGCCGAGTGTTAAGGTCCTGCTTCACCATCAATGAACTCCAAAATATTCAAGTTTGTACTCCCCGCATGCAAGATTTGAGTACCCAATCTTATTCTTAGAAGTGCAATCCCCTTTAAAGCATCACACTTATCCATGGTTTGTACTAGCTCACTAGACTAGGTGGCAATCCTAAAAAGTCCTAAAAAAATCTAAAAAACTTTAAAAAGTCATCAAAAAATCCTAAAAAGAGCAAAATGTCCTGAAAAAATCAATCATCATAAAAAAATCAAATATTGCAAAATCTCAGCAATAAAACATCTATGTTATCAACAAGAGAATGACAATCAAATAATCAATCAAATGTCAAAACCGTGAGCTTCACAAATCGGCAATGGACTCATATGACTAAGCTTTATCAACAATCCAATTTGTCATCAAATCAAATGATTCAATCAATCATCAATCAAACTATAAATTGTCTTACACAGTCAAGGATATACTCAAAACCAGATAGATCGGTCTTATATGAGTCATCCATTCCTGAAACTAGATGCAATCAAGCATCAAAATCAAACAATTCAAGGAATAGTAAACTGTTGACTAGGTCAGTCATGTCAATTTATTATCAATTTATCTTTCGTGATTATGTTCTTACACTACTCAAGGATACTACTGAGTGATGAGAGTAGCTATGATGGATCATGATCTTGTTTTCTTTGATTTTTTTTTGTGGACTGTTTCAATTCAATTCTAGGGCAATGATGATTCAGGATAAATGTGATAGGAGCTGTCACACATCTGGCAGCCACACAATTCCACAATCTGAGCTAACCCCTAGAAAAAAATTGAACAATCCTTATTTATTATTTTCTTGTTGTTATCATAAATCATAGATTTATCTAGATGGTCAATATCGAGGTGCATTTGGTTTTCTTTCTTGGTTATTTACTTTTTAAAATCATAGTGGTATCCAGCTGATCAATATTTGGGTGCATTTGGTTTTCTTTCTTGGTTATTTACTTTTTGAGATCATAGTGGTATCCAAATGGTCAATATATTGGTGCATTTGGTTCTCTTTCTGTTTATCAGAGATCATAGCGGTATCCAGATGGTTAATATTTGGGTGCATTTGGTTCTCTTTATTTTTAGTTATCTACTTCTGGTTATCAGAGAACATAGCGGTATCCAGATGGTCAATATCTAGGTACATTTGAGTCTCTTCCTTTTCATAATAAGGTGCAATGATTAATAAAATTGGAACACATGATAACGACTTGGTTTCATCACTCATGTCTTTCATTCAGTCCCTTCCTATCAACTCCCATCTCTCACGAACATTCTTCTAACTAAAAAATGCATTTACTCAGACACATGGTACATTTTAGGTTTGCATTCATTTATTTCATAAAGAAAAGAAAAGAAAAAACATGCATATATCATTAATAGATCATATAGCTATGAATTCATAATAAGAGCCATTCTGCATACATATATTAGTATCATAGGAAAGTAAAGATCATACATCTAAGAGTCTGCATATTAAAATAAAAGCAAATGCATATAACCATAAAGCATCTCATAAAGTGCATCAACATAGATAAAGCATATAGAAATAAGATGCACATCATATACAATCATGTCATAAATAGAAGCATCTCATATATCATATGTTTGAGTACAATGGACGGTTGCAAGTCTCACATAAAGGTGATCAACATAAATGTCTATAAATATCAGTACAAAATCAAAACAAAAATGGTACAAGGTACACAATGGTACAATGCTACAAAAAGAGTCAATATTTGCTACCCCCACCCTCACCGCTAGGTGGATGAGGGGGTAGCATATCAGGTACTGCCCTCTATTGTTGCAAAGGATCTATGACCACACCACTACTCTATAATTTCTCAACTCTGTTGGATCTTTGAGAGGCAGTATAGTTGGGAACCCGCTGAGAAGAATAAAAAATACCCTCATAGTGGTGTCACCAGTAATCAATCTCTCTTTGGGTCTCACGCCCTAATCTCCAAAAATGGTCAAGAACCTCCTAGTGAGGTAGATATTGCACACCATATATAAAATATTTCACATCTGTGCAATCCTATCTCTCCCTGATATCAGCTGTTGTAGCCCTACTCTCAGCCATTGTAACTTTTCTCTCTATTGCGGTGACCCTTCTCTCCAAAGATGTAGCATGTGCCTCTGAAGCTGCCAATTTGAGCCACAAATCTGATGTCTCTCATGTCAACCACTCGACCTTAGAGGAATTATCCTCCTTCCCACCCATGGCCACATCCATCTCACCCTCCTCTCCAGTGCCTCTCAAACTCTCTTGCCGCACAACCCAGGATTCCTCCTCACTGCTCTCACTATTGCTCTCACTGCCATTGCTATGACTAGATCCCAAGGATATGGATCCTACCTCCTCCACCTTGACCATATCCTCATCTCTCTCTCTCTCTCTCTCTCTCTCTCTGTAGGAGCAACACCAGTCAATCTATGCACCCTCCTAACAAGATGAGGTCCCTCCTCCTCCATCCCCTCCTCATCATTATAGGATCGCTCCTAGACCAACCCGAGCAATCTCTCTACCTCCATCCCTCCCCCTAGGTCCACCTCCTCTGGTCCTAACTCTCTCTCCACCATGTCCAAAATTAGGATAATCATCCTCACCCCTCCCTCGACCTCCATCCCCATCTCTCCCTCCACCACTACCTCCTCTCCCACCCCCTCAGCCTACACCCCTACCTCCCCCTTGTCCTCCATCCCTCCCACCACCTCTCCTCCAGTCACCACCTCTATGTCATGGTCTCCTCATGATGACACCAGTCACATCTATCAAGGTAATAGGTCAGGCTTGCAGCCACCAAGCATCAAACTGTGGAGTCGTGCCTGCACACAAACAAGGTTCAACATCAGTACCACATGGATAAGAAAGCATAAACAGAGTATCAAGACAAGATCTATATCATAAGGACCTAAAGAGAGTATAGTATCAAACAGAGGCCATGCAAATAAATATATCTACCTACATCAACATTGGTTGATCGCCACGTCCACGAAACAAGATGAAGACCATTAAACTCAGTGCTTATGGCATGCATTAGGATCATAGCTCCCGATAGAGTAATATCTCTAGACCTTCGTGCAAAGTAACCATAAGAATTACTGATATCCTATCACTCCCCAAATTGTTGCAAGACCCTATCGATGTTGTGTAGATCTATAATGTGCACATTCTCGGTAACGCACCCAATCAGGAATCTCCTCTATTGACAAAAAGGAATGTGTGCATCCACACCCTCTTAGAAAGGACACGATCTATACAGCCTTCAGATAAAATATGACATCATATCTAGTTGTTGTTGAAAATACATCAAATGCCCCATATGGGACTACACTATGGCTCTATTGTACATAAACACATAAGGTCTCCCTATAGGAATATTATGAGCCCCAGCAGGTCTATAGACAACAATACGCTCCCACACCCAGATCTGAAGCACGGTCATGTCGCATCCAATCGACCTACCACCCTAGTAAGCCACGTAGAACACATGTGGTAATACCAATGGGCCAACATACAAGTCCCCCAAGCATAAATAGTATGGTCTCTCACCATACCCTAGAGAACAATTCCCCATCCAACAGAAAAATCATGCTGCCTACGGTTGGGACAAAGAATCCCATATATCAAGGTACCTAATAATGTACTCAACCTATCTAAACCCATGCCAAATCTAGACCATGAGATATCATAGGGATCAGACATCCCTAACTGATCGATAGGTAGACCAGTCATCTTAGATAACACAACAATGCCCGGCTGTCGGGTGAACTCTACTAGCAACCCCTAGATAGGAATCGACAGGATGCGGTAAACATCCTAGAGAGTGACAGTGCACTCTCTAGTGGGAAGGTGAAAGGTGCACATGTCTAAGTGCCACCTCTCAAGTAAAGTAGAGATCAAACCCCTATTAGTCTTGATCTCAGGCATATAGGTAACCCAATACAATCATGAATACCTAAGAATATCTCTCTCATCCTCAGAGATCTGGACTCTCGGTAGCGCAGAACATCACTAGTCATCTGAAAGACAAAGTAACATACAACAATTAGTGCCCGGATCAACAAAACAATTACCATGTGAAAAATAACTAAGTATACAGTACAACAGATCAATTGCGAAATGCAAACATCAATTGTGGCACCTTTATATTGATTGTGACATTTATTCAGCATTTGTGAAACACAACTCACAATTGCAGCAATAAAAGGAATGAATGCGATACACTTATCAAATGCAAAAAGGAAACAACAATTGCGGCATTTAATCAGCAATCGTGGCAAAATCATCGGCGATTACGGCATAGTTACAAAAAAAAGTATAAAAGCAATTGAATTTGAAAGCATTAATTACAAGCAATAAATTCACAAGGGATAAAATTCTCACTGCACCGCCTGTGCCATATGGATGCCCGAAGGTATGAACTCTGTCGAACATGAGCAAAAATCTCGGAAGGCCCGCCATCACTCAAAATAAGCAATAAAAGCAAAGAAAATTAGAATCCAAACTTACCAGAGAATCAAGAGCCCCAAAGTGCAAATTTCCAAATGAAAGGGCCCACAAGCTATTTATAAGTGATCAATAGAAACCCTAATTCCTCAAGGAGCCCTATTTTATCATCCCAAGCCCCGAAATATTTCACAACTTATATAAGGAGCATTTGTAACTATTTTCATAGACTATTCAAAGACATAAAAATTATTTTGCAGTATCAACAAATTGATGCTCCTGTCCTGACTTTTTTCTCAAATTTGTTGAGGAGGCATAAATACACCTTCTATCGTCTGGGCAAGCTGGGGTAGGATCAAAATAGAAAATTCTTTGAAACAATGCGACAAGCCACGGTGCATCAAAGAAGGGAAAATATAGACACCCTAAAATGGACATACTTGCGACCTTACATTAAAACATTGATTTTCATTTATAAATTAATGGTTTATAATCATTGATTAATCATCCGTGTCTTCTAAAATCCATTCCCCAAATCATTTAATCATATCCTCAAAATTAAATAAATAAATAATTTTATTTAATTAATTAACCTTAATTAATTAATCTTTATTAATTAATTAAATTCAATTTCCTAAAGTTTAAATTTAAATATTTAAACTTATTAGTTTATTCTCCTAATTAAATTAATTTAATTTCACTCAATAATTTTATTCTAAATAAAAAAGAATTTAATTATCTCATGTTAGGATACTTTAATTTAAAAAATTAATTAAATATTCAAATAAATCCTTTCTCTAGTTCAAAAAGGTAACTCTTGATCAACTTTTCAGTTAACTAAACATCCCCTCTTCTCTCCAAGTTGAAGAGGTGGAGTTTACTGGTTTCTTTTCAGTTAACTAAACATTCCCTCTTCTCTCCAAGTTGAAGAGGTGAAGTTTACTGGTTGCTCCTCAGTTATCTAAAACATCACCTCTTCTCTCCAAGTTGAAGAGGTGGAGTTTACTGATTGCTTCTCTAGTTCCTTTTGATCTCAACCATTCATCCTCTAATCTTTGGGATCGATCTCAACCATCCAAATCATTTTCCATATTCTATATAATCAAACCCTTCTCAACCATTTGAAGGATCCAGGATTCCAAGCTTTGTGCACACTTACTCTGTAGGATTATTGCGAGGCATCAAGCATTCTTGTGATCATATCAATATCATTTTCTCAACACTCCCAAATGACAGACGCTACCGATACCAATACTGAGCACCATTCATCTAGCATCTCACAAGGAGTAGAGATAAGTAATGGAAGCGCTGAGCATTGTAGTTTGCATTTGTTTGTTTTCCTCTTTGATTGCTTGTTATTTTCTCGTCCATAGATTCGTTCTTAGTATTTATGATTGCTTTCCCCATTGCAAATCAGTGTTACTAACCCTTGTTATTCGAGTTGGAGCAAGATTGGATCTACACATTTATAATATTATATTGTTTAATATTCATTCCTCGTTATATTTTAATACTATATCATAATTTATTAATATAATATAATATATTACAATATATTTAATATATATTATAATATAGTAAATTACAATATATTTAATATATTATTTGTTATAAATTATAATATAATATTATTATATTATATATTATAATATTATTATATTAATATAATATAATATATTATAATATTAATATAATATATTAAAAAATATTATGATTTATAACAATATATTATATTATAATATAGTATATTATATTATATAATATATTATAAAATTTATTTAGAACTCGATATATATTGTTTGGTGCCCACGTCTACGTATAAGATGTTTGATACCTATTAGATACCCGATACCTAAGACTATTTATCCCAAACAACAAGCTGCGACTGTCATTTTCATTTTTGAAGGGCCTCCATATCGTGTATCTGAACTGCATTGTGTATCAGATACCTTTGAGTAATTTTTCTTTGCAAATTTATCAAAGGTAAGTGGTTTTGGGTTTTTTATCCTTTTTTGTAAGTTTTTTAGTTGAATTTGTATTTTTTTTGTTAAATGTAGGGTTTTGTTAACTGAAATTGTTTTTCTTCTTGGAAATTAATTTTAATTATATACATATATAATTTAATTAGGTATGCTAGATGAAAATCAACCTGCAAACCCTCCACTACAAAGCAATGAGCTTCAAAATCCTCCCCCCAAATAATGAGCCCAAAAACCTACCCCCTCAAGATAATTGGCCTGAAGACCCTCCAGTTGTGAACTGTCGTCCTATGGAGGACCTCATAGGCAATAATTTTAATTAGCTGAGGGGCATTCAAAATCTCTATGGTAATATCCCTATGTTGCGTCCCATGTTGAGTACATTGAACTCCATAGTTGAAAATATGTAGATGCTTAAAGTGCAGCAGAATGTTGCACTTCATTGGAGAGAGGCTATGCATGCCCATTGTGATGATGGGCTTGATTATGATGGGGTGAAGGACCTTGATATCTCAAAAGAGAATAGATTCCCTATTTATAAATCTGAAAACTAGACTAACATGTGATCCCAAAAGACAAAAGTATCTATCAAATGGTGCACAAATGATGTTATGCGGGAGAGCTTTTGGGATCGTTGGTGGATAGTTTTTGATATACCACCCCACAACAATATGGAGGTCCCCTTTTATTTTATTAAAATACTATATGTTGAATTTGTGCTTGGCAAGAAAGTTAATTATTGGAGTATGAGATCAAACATGGGCATAGGAACTTCTTAGGATAGAGAAGGGGAGCGTTGAGTAAAAGAAGGAAATTATGTCCTCCCTCCTAACATTACACCCCCTCCTTGAGTGCAGCATCCAGATGTTATTGTAGAGGCTGGCTTGTAGACCATTAGGGTCATTCATAGCTTGAGCGAGTATTTGTTTAGGAAGACTATGTCATTGTTGCAGCCACATGTTGACGATGCTAGCATTTTGACATCCTCTTTGGGTGCACATGTTTGTGTGCCCCATACTTACATTATGTGCAAGAATTTATTCTTGAGTCCTCTTGATGAGTCTTTGGATGCATTCACATTTGAGATGGGCAATGAACCAGATGTCATCGCAAAGACTAGAGACTCTCATGGAGAGACCTCTCATGGGAGAGATAAGGAGCCACATGCAACATGAACTCCTCATGTTATGATAAGACTAAATGTTTAATGTCACAACTCATATTTAATTTTAGTTGATAACTTATAATGACTACACACTTATGTTTATATATATGGTCTGGCTTTATGTTCAGTTGGTGATAGAGGAGGCTATGAGAGATGTGGAGGTTTCCATGCTCTCGACCATTTCATTTGGCCTTGATAGCTCTACAATATATGTTTTCACACTCATTACTTTACTTTCTTTATCACTATACATGTTTTCTCATAAAAATTAATGTAATAAAATTATATACTAATTAATATTTTCATCTTGTTTTACTCTTGCAGCTTTTAGCTACTGCTAGCAGGGGGCAATGTGAGGGGGTTGCAGTGACACCCACTGACAAGGGGAAGGTAATTAATTGTTTTAGAATGATTATGCATACATAATTTTCAATTGTTCATAGTAATGTTTATTTTTCATGGTTTATTATATAGAGGGTGATGTCTGACGATGTCCCTACACAGGTTTGCGAGCCTACACTCTCAAGAATTTCATTTGGCCATGATAGCCCCATAGTACATATATTTCCATATTTAGTTGTTTATATTTTTGTATCAACTATACATGATTTTCATTTCCATTGTTGAATTATCGTAAGTACATATTAACTAAGATTTTATCTCATTTGAATCTTGTAGGTAACACCTAGTGTGAGGGAGGTACAATGCCAAAGATTTGTATCCTTGTTGACGCAACCGACGTTTCCAAAAGAAGGTTTATTAGATGTATTTTTTTTTAATTCAAGTGTTTTGTAAATTTATTTTTCTATCAAGGATAACTTTATAAGATAACTTGTATCAATTTCATGGTTGCAGAAATATATACGTTGGAACTAGCACTGTTAGCGGTGTCCCTATTAGGACATATGTTAGGACTCCTGACTGCATGAGGAGACAGATCCGAGGTACATCATAATTCAATTTTAAATTCCCATTTAATTATTCTTCAATTTGAATTTTAATGTTAATTTTTTATATTTACAAATCATATAAATTAAGCAATCTAAGTTGTGGTTTCAATTTTTTTTGTGTAGGATCCATCAGAGCCAAAGAGTACTTCGAATAGGTTGCACTTTGATGATCCACCACTAGCATAGGATGTCACATAGACATTTTTAATTGTACATATTTTGAGATGCCATATGGCATATTTTGAGATGTCTTATTCCACATTATATATAGACATGTATATTTTGTAGAGATTTTGAGATGGCATGTGCCACATTTGTAAAAATTTGATTAAGTTGACATTTACGCCATATTTGTATATGGAGATACATACTTTTTTAAAAACAATTTCATATATATAGAACATGTTCATTTTCGTATTATTTCTTTGTCATGTTGAGTACACATGTACCATTCATGTTTATGGAATCATTGCGTATTTTTTCTTATGGAAGCGTCGTGGTTACTATGTTTCAATAATTTTTGATGTATTTGGAAATATTTGATATTTTCGATGATGTATTTCCTATTTGTATCTTCATAATGAGAGAGTCACAATGTTTCATTATCAGAACCTTTATAGAAAGTCAGAATCCTTCTACGGTCATTCACAACTAGTATAGGAGCACCTAATGGATTAACACAAAACTAGGACCAACTTCATGTTTGCATTCATAGCTAAAAGGCTTGAATAAAAGAAAAAATGATCTCATAGACACAATAATCTTGATCAATAGGACAGTAGGGAACAATGGATCAATGGTTCAAATCAAAAACCTAAAACATTCATATGACAGTGCCAACACATGGATTTGACAAGCATTAGACACCTTGCCTTGGAATACATTCTTCATCATAGAGACACCAACTTTCTACCAATAGACACAACCTACCAATCAAAGATCACCATCAAAATTTATAGAATCCAATGGCCTATCAAACCCATGATTTATATAATTTTTGCATGGTGGATCATATGGGAAATTATCCAATTTGTTACCAAACCCTTGATAGTAAGGGTTTTAAGACTATTTTTGAAAGAATTTATTCAAACTACCTTCATCCTCCATGAAAGAGGCTCATACCACTTCTATAATGAAGTAAAATCATCATTCTTAATATCTCTACGGGTTTGGGTTTGAGATGAATCAATATCAATCCAATACAAACTTATGATCAACAAAATAATGTATAAGCACGTTACAACAATTAGAATTTTATTAAATTTTCATCCTTCCAAACACAACCATTCACCATGTTGATTCATCCTCAACCTAAAGAGGAGTTTTAGACCTTTGATACACCTTTCCCAACTATTTTAAACAAATTTTTAAACCAATTGGTCATTAGGGAAAAAATTTGTAACTTTTTGCACAAAATTGCAAAAGTTGTAATAACTTTTGAGCAATTTTGACAATTTTTTTTTCATTTTTCAACCAAATGAATCCCTATAAACCTATGAATTCTAAAACAGACCAAATTTGACCTAAAACCATGAATTACATCATTTTCTTCATATTTGCGTGCCTCTAGAGATATATAACATAGTTGACCCACTTAGAACCTAGTTGGCGTAAAGGTGACAAAATGGCACAATGACCTTACAAAGTTGTGCATTATTTGTGGGCACGAACCACCACCACCAAATTTTTTTTTTGGGAAGTTTTACCCAAGGATTAATCCACTTTTGGCTCCCCACTTGTTGGAATGGTTGGCACCATACCCTACTGACAGTGTCCCTTAGGTGCGCTAAGTGCACAAAAGTGACTATCTTTGTTGGGGTATTTCTCTCAATCTGGACCACCTATGTATGATTTGTATGAAGATGTAGGATCAAGAGAGGCTCCTCTACAACATCCTATCTTATATTTTCAAGACTCCAAGTGGTTTTTTCAGGGCATCAATTTTTTTGTTGATGCAAAAACTGTCAGGGACATTCGATGGAAAGGTGCAAGGTAGCCCAAATCTCTGTCCATTCTTCATGGGCATGAACTTATACCACCAACACATCTCTTAGGGCTATTTTACCTAAGGCATGGTCTATTTTTGGCTCCCCACTCACCGGAACACTCGGTGCCAACCCTACCAACATTGTCCCTTAGGTGCACAAAGTGCACAAAAGTGAAAAACTTTGCCAAGGCATTTCTCTCAATCTGAGGCATCTGTGTATGATCTGTCTCATTTTTTAGGACCATGAGAGGCCCCTCTATAATATCCTATCTCATATTTTCAAGAGTCCAAGCAATTTTGTTAGGGCAGAGATTTTTTGTTGATGCAAAAATCGTTAGAGGTAGTCAATGGAAAGGTGCAAGGTAGCCCAAATATTTGTCCATTCTTCATGGGCATGATCCACCACCACAAAACATGTCTATTAGGGTTATTTTATCCAATGCATGGTCCATTTTTAGTTTTCCACTTGCCGAAATGCTCAGTGTCAATGCCCTACCGGTAGTGTCCCTTAGGTGAGCTAAGTGCACAAAAGTGACAAACTGTGTTAGGGTATTTCTCTCAATTCAAGGCACCTATATATGAACCATCTAAATATATAGGACTGTATGAGGCCCCTCTATAACAGCCTATCTCATATTTTCAAGAGTCCAAGTATTTTTTTTAGGGAAGGTATTTTTTTGTTGATGCAAAAATTGTCAGAGGTATTCAATGGAAAGGTGCAAGGTAGCCCAAATATCTATCCATTCTTCGTGGGAATGAATTATCACCACCAAAACTTCTATTAGGGTTTTTTAACCCTATTCATGGTCTATTTTTTTCTTTCCACTCATCGGAATGATTTGTGCCATACCCTACCAACAGTGTCCCTTAGGTGCCCTAAATGCACAAAAGTGACAAACTTTGCCAGGGTATTTCTCTCAATCTAAGGCGCTTGCGTATGAACCATATAAAGTTGTAGGACTATGAGAGGCCCCTCTATAATATCCTATCTCATAGTTTCAAGAGTCCAATTAGTTTTTTTAGGGAAGCAATTTCCGTTGATACAAAAATTGTTAGAGGTATTCAATGGAAAGTTGCAAGGTAGCCCAAATATCTCTCAGTTCTTCATGGGCATGAAATGCCACCACAAAAACATCTGGTTCGATGGGTTTACTCAAAGGATGGTCCATTTTTGGCTTTCAACTCACTGGAATGATCGACGTCATACCCTACTGACAGTGTCCCTTAGGTGCCCTAAGTGCACAAAAGTGACAAACTTTGTTGTGGTATTTCTCTCAATTCGGGGCACCTACCTATGAATAGTATGAAGTTATAGGTCCACGAGAGGCCCCTCTAAAATATCCTATCTCATATTTTCAAGAATCCAAGTGATTTTTTTAGGGAAGAATTTTTTTGTTGATGAAAAAAATGTCAGAGACATATTCAATGGAAAGTTGCAAGGTAGCCCAAATCTCTCTTAGTTCTTCATGGGCACAAAAAACCACCATCAACACATATGGTTGGCTGGTTTACCCAAGGCATGGTCCATTTTTGTCTTACCACTCATTGGAATTATCAACACCACACCCTACCAACAATGTCCCTTAGGTTCCCTAACTCCATAAAAGTGACAAAATTTGCCAGGGTATTTCTCTCAATTCAGGGCACCTGCCTATGAATCATTTGAAGTTGTAGGATTGTGAGAGACCCCTCTATAATAGTATATCTCATTTTTTGAAGAATTCAAGTGGTTTTTAAATGGGCAACAATTTTTTTAGTTGAGGCAAAAATTGTCAGAGGCATTCAATAGAAAGGTGCAAGGTATCCCAAATCTCCGTGTGTTCTTCATGGGCACAAATGACCATGACCACCAACACATCCATTTTTTTATCTCTTTATAGAAAAAACCAATCAACCTTGAACACAAACCTTTGGAAAGAGCATTCTATTATAATTCATATATTTCAACCACCAAGATCCATTGCATGCAAAATAACCTGTTAAAAAAACAAAGCTTGGAGACAAGAATGTTCTGAAAGACAAAATATTCATTCAGAGAGGGAATGATAAAATACAAAGAGATCAATCGTTATAAAGGAGATCGAACACCAAGTAGGTGGACAAACCTAGGTTGCATGAATAATTAATAAATAATTAATTATTGCATGCCTAAAGTTTAGCTTAAGTGAACAAGAGATAAAAAGGTGACTTAAACAATTAAATCAATAATGATTTAATTAATAAGTGAACATATAAATACCTTTTTACTCTAACACCCCCCCTTAAGATAAACTTAGGGAGAAGCTAAAACCTAGAAGCAACTACTAAAATTAGTAAATTTGGGTCCCGACAATAAGGCTTGATCAGGTACCCAATCACAACCAAATCTATGTAAAGTGGAGAAATAGAGAAAACCACATGGGAAAAAACTCTACTCCAAAAAGAGATGGAAAAAAGCATGCTAAAAAATAATGACTCAAGAGACTCTCTCAAAATCATAAGTGCAACCAACCCCCCCATGAGAGAGGATCGAGGCTCCAAAGCCCCCCCAGAATGATAGAAACCTTGTGTTGATGATTGGACCAATGTGGCTCCATTATGGAAGAAACAAAGGCATTGAATGAAGAAGAGGAAACCCCTGAATGTGAGGAGAAACTAGAAGGCCTAGTTGATGCTCAAAAGAGAACACATGAGACTCCTATAATGGAATCTCCAATGAAGGTGGCCCAATAGATGTTTTGAATCTATCATCTGAGAGAAGATGAATATCCTCGAGTATGTCCTCAACAATGACAGTAGGTGGATCGATGCATGGAGCGATAATATCTGATAAAGTTGATGAGGAATCCTAATGAACAGATGTAAACTTAACATGAGGTGGAGGTATAGAAGTTAGAACACTGATCTCAGGAACTATACATAAGTTTAAGTGACCCGACTTCACCTCAATAGGCTCTTGTGAAAAAGGAGAGTTATTGTCTGACAATGGATATGGTGGACCAAAATGAGAGAAGGAGTACAAACGGGAAGAATGATCAACTGTCTCTGTAGCAATAATATTTCTTGTCTCACCATCTCTGATGTGTACTCAATCTGGAGTAAACTCAACTGTCCTCCTTGTCCCATAGTGAGTTATCTGATAGATAGAGAGAAGGTTAGAGGAAAAATATGGAACACATAGTACATCATGGAATGCACCATCATCAATGTCAATAGAACCTTTCCCGTATACAGTCATAATCATATTATTCCCCATCAAAATGTGTGGGGTAGGAGAAGCCTCAAGAGAAGAGAATAAACCCTGAGAAGATGCCATATGGTGTGAAGCACCTGAATCCAGTATTCATCTAGAAGAGGGAGGTATAGAGGTTTTACATAATGCATGACCCTTTCCTATGTCCTTTCTATCTGTTTGAAGTGATGATGAAGATGAAGACCCGTGAGAAGTAGAAGAAGAAGGAATATCAATGTGACTCTTCTAAAGAAGAGAATGAAGATTAGAAATTTGATTTTCATATCCATCTATCTTCTTCTCACAATAACGAGACTCATCATGAGTGCCCTATTTACAATAAGCACACTTACTTCTTTCTGTATTCAAAATTTCCCCCTTAGGAGAAGGTGAGACAAAGGAGTACTGAGAACTAGAATCCTTCTTATACTCTATGGTTGATGACTTTTGTTTCTACTCCTGCTTCCCTGAAGATGGGTGAGCTACCAATGCATGGTTCTGTGATCCAGTGAGAGAATCAAGCTAAAATAGCTTTGCCTTCTCATGATTCAAGTGATCACAAAACACATCAAAATTAGGCATGGTAAATCTTGGACCCAAAGCATCCATGGTATAATGGAATGTAGAAGAGAATATCTAAAAAGAACCACGAAGCTTGGAAAGTATCAGATAAATACACTCGATATCTGTCTTATTCTTTCAACAACTATGTAAGAGGGACCTCGTAGATTTGAATTTTGTTAAGAAATCCTGAATAGAGAAAAATGTCTCAGGATCCATGGATGTCAATTTTACTTCGATTTGAAGTACCCAAATCTCATTTACTGTGCCAAAGAGAGTCTGAAACTTCTCCCACATCTCAATAGGAGTATCACAACTATCAAGGTGAAAAATAAAACTATCTAAAACATGAAAAGAAAGAACACTCATGGCCTCATCCATCTTGTTTATGTGTTACATGACCTCATAAGGATGAGTCAAAATGGGTTGAATAGTATCCAAACAAGACCATAACCCACGTGATCGAAGAAGCCTAGTCATATGGGACTTCCACAAATGATAATTATGTGGTGTGAGAAGCTCAACTGATGCTGAATCTGTCATGGCGTACCTTAAGCCTGCTTTATTTTATGTTTTCTTTCAGAAATAGACATAAGATGTAGAAGGGTTTGTATTTTATGTGTTGGAGTGTTCTGGTTTTTTTGAGATAAATGACAAAAAAGCTAGAAAGAAACACCCCCCCNAAGCTAGAAAGAAACCCCCCCCCCCCCCCCACAGAGAAATAAACCAAACCCCAGTACAACTGAGAAGCTAGAAGAAGAAATACTAAAATAAGACTACATATTAAATGGGTAAAATAACTGTAAATTCCCCCCAAAAGGATCTCAGATTTGAAGCGGGCTTGTCAAGATCTTTTTTATGCCTATTCATGAGCAAAAAATGGAGTACATATGCTCATTCTAGAGGCTTGAAATCACTGAAAATAATGGCTCTCTTTGACTGTAAAAAACTTAGTAAAACATTATAATGAAATCGCTACCAAAATCTTCGTATCAAAAATAGATTTCTGATGCTATCTCATTTGAAAAAAATGGCCTCCGTTTGCTCAAGTTATGAGAAAAACACCAAAGACTACTCTAAAACAAGAAAAGAACCAAGAAACCCAAATTGCCATGCAAAAATTAAAAAAATTAAAAACAAATGGTGGCATGAATTTTGAGGATGAATGGAAATCAAGGCGACATGAAAATCAAGGCATTTTTTTGCCTCAAAAAATGTGCTAAGGTCGTCCATGCAAAAAAGAGGGCCTAGATTTCAACTGTGTCCAAATTGGACATGCCTTATATGAAAATAGGGGTTTTGGGGCATTCCGGACGCAACCAAGATGTCAATTTTTGCTCAAAGTGCTCCAAAAATAAATCCACACAAAATTTGCTAAAAAAAATTGAAACCCTTGGAGCTACAAAAACTTTAAAAAATAAAGAACGGGCTGCAAAAACAAGGCTCCGATACCATGTTAGAATTCATAGAATTCAACCACCAAGATCCACTGCATTCAAAATAACTTGTTACAAAAGAAACTCTTGGAGACAAGAATGTTCTGAAAGACAAAATATTCATTTAGAGAGGGAATGATAAAATACAAAGAGATCAATCCTTATAAAGGAGATTGAACACCAAGTAGGTGGAGAAACCTAGGTTGCATGAATAATTAATAAAGAATTAATTATTGCATGCCTAAAGTTTAGCTTAAGTGAACAAGAGATAAAAAGGTGACTTAAACAATTAAATCAATAATGATTTAATTAATAAGTGAACATAGAAATACCTTTTTACTCTAACAAATTCAAAGTACTATTGTACAAGTTTGACAATTTAAATCAACAAATTATAAGAGCTCTAAATTTTTTTAAAAAATAGGATACAAAATGAAGACATTATAAGAGCTTCATCAACACGTTAACATGAAATCCCATTGGAGGTTGTTACTTTCTCATTTGAATTTTAAAAAATAAATGTAATACACCATCAACAAAGTCATCAATGATATCAAGAAATAGTATATACTCATGTGTCTTTATGTGTGCTTGAGTCCTCATGTACAAATACATAGTATATCATCAATACAACTCATCCTTATGCTTACACACATGTCTCATGTACAGATACATCGTATATCATTAATATGTAACCATATTATGTACATAAATATATTAATGATATCAAAAATCCTAGATGTGCAACTATTACATTTGGGTATGATATTTTTGCACCCTAATGTATAGCTCCAACCACTAGTACTCTCGATGACACTACATTGCAATAGTGTACAAAATATCAGTATTAGAAAAATGATACTAACTAAATGGCAAGACAAATAATTAATGTAAGAATACTCCAAAGCACGGTAGAGGAATCTCATACGTCCATGACATTTGTAGTCCTTGCATTCCAAAGGCACGAGAACACTAAGTTTATTGAGAATACAAAATTTTATAAAGAGAAAAACATTATGAGCATAATGAACAAAATGGACCAAAGAACATGATGAGCCTATGCACAATGAAATTTACCTTCATTTTCTATGACCTGATCAAGTGTGCCTAAATCTTCTATATCTATCATATTTGTATCCAACTGCACTTACAATCCATGAGAGAACCAATTTTATTAACCAAAAAAATGAAGAGGCAAAGTGCAATTAATATAATTAATGTAAGCATAATAAACCTTGCAGTGAGTTGGTATTACCTAGTGAAGTGTGCCTAAAGGGTCATCTCTATGCTTAAGGGTGTCCAATATTGCTTCATGATCAACAGTACTAATAGTCCAAAGTTCTTTTGTCTTTGGCTTTCCTTGATGCTTCAACAACTTAAAATTTTCTGCTATAACAAGGTGTGAGTACATGAGGATGGTTTTGTGCTTCTCATAGTCTTCAAATGCATGTATGCCATTTTTTATAATCATGTATGTTCGCATCCATGTTTTGACAATAACAACTGCACCAACAGGATACGTGAACCCATCATCATCTATAATCAGTTGTGCAAGCTTCTATTTTCCTTGTACACAACAAGCTAGCTAGTAATCTGATCTCTCATCATTACCATGCGGTGCAACCAATGCAAAAACATGTCTTGGTTGTAGAAGATCTGAAAGATGGTTGTATTCAACTGAAATTTTCATGTCATCATTTCTCAAGGAGATTTTGAGAGATAAAGGAGTTAGATATTGTGGAACCCATGCATCCCCCCACTCACTTGACTCACACTGATCCCAATCACACTGAAAACACATGGGACTAAAACAAGCCAACTCTCGTGTCCAAATGGTCCATGTACTTGCATATGAGCTTTGAAATGAATGCATCTTTGAATAACCTCTAACTATCTAAAAATATAATCTATCCCCTATTGTGCTCTCGTCAACCAACCAAAAAAATTTGTGCACTGCTGAATCAAGAGTCCCACCCTGTGACAATGTTGAACTACACCAATCAATGATAGAATAAGCTTCATGAAGTTTTGCACCTCAAATCCTTAATTTATCCTTAACTAGAGATCTCTTCACACATGCACCTAATCCATCATACTCCCCTTTCCCATCCCTTTCCTAATAAAAACTCCAAATGTGAGGTACACCCCTCTTTGCATGCATTCTACTAAACCAATAAAATATATGATTATTCTTAAATTGACCAGTGTAGCTATCTGACCAAATGAGATGTCTATCCATAGCAATATCATTTTCCTGCAAGAACTCAAAAAAATTCTCAAAATAATGTTGAACATACTCATAAGAGTGGGATCTATCATCGCTCATAAAAAATGGCACTCTTTGATTATCTTTCGGTCATGTTCTATACTATCAAGGGAATGCCTATATGTTATATAGACAAAATAGGAATCTAAATGGAATTGTAATGTTGATCTTGCAACACATTTTGTGGCTGCAATGTGTAGTTCTCTGCAAAGTCAACCACCAATATAATAGTGTTAATCGGGAAAGAGTCCTTCCATATCCTGAATTGATGATCCAACCACTGAGACCCATGACTATGCCTTGAATACTTGTAAAAAATATTTTTCTTGAAATCTGAAATAAAATCAACAACACTACATTCTTTTGTAACCAAATCACATCTAGAGCCTTCACGTCCACTCTTCAAAGTATATTTGACTATCTCATATATCTTTTTTTGGACAATTGTCTTTCCAAAATTGTGTCTGTTGCCTTCGTGAAAGCATGAAACAAACTTCAACAAGCCACCAAAATGTGAGCACTTGTCATTTAATAAATCATTTATATAGAATAAGTATGTTATCATAATTGATGCAGTGATTCTAAGTGATGCATTGATGGAGATTGGTATAGATTTGATGATAGGTGAATTTTGGTTATCATTGATGTCAACTACTTGACTTAGTGTTTTCAGTATATTACCTGATATTGTGTAAGTAAATCATGAGTTGCAGTATGTTTCTAATATTGATATTCTTATGGAAGGTTATATCATGTGTTGATGGTAAATTTTCCATCATGATGCTTGATATGGAGAATTAAGCTGATTGTGTCTGAATGGACTCAAACCGGGTAATTACTAAAACAGTTAGTGATAGACAGTAAGTGATTTTATTGTTGTTTTAGATCGATAATGTATTTTATGGAGCAGTCATAGAATATCATTGTAAAAAATGTCAAGATACTATATGTACGAGTGCAAATCATAATGTTAACAAGTACTACTAATTTAATTGACTAGAAGTAATGTTAACAGAATGGACAGGTAAACAAGACAAAGTTCTTGAACAGGCTATGAAGATTTGTAGATCGTGATGGAATTCATTATAACAAAAGGATCGGTGATGATTTTTGTAAAGAAGCAAGTTAGTTTCATGATGTTTTGGACTTACTTGACAACACATTGATCGAGGTATATGTTTGAGAAGGATTCTTCAGGAAGTTTCTTTTTGGTCAAAAGAGATTTTTGAAATGTCTCAACTACCTAGGTAAAATCGATGAGCAAGCCGATGCGGTCAGAGGAACATGTTTATGAGTGTCTAGATACATTGTATCTTACTTAAGATGATCTGGATCATTCATATCTAAGATCTAGGGGTTGTTTTAAGTCATTGGAAGTGATTCTATATAGTAAAATAGTTCAAGGAAGAACATAGAGAGAGAAGAAAGATGATTACAAATTGTTGAATTATTTGGAGACAGAGAAAGTAAAGGAATCAAGTGAAATCAAGATAAGGAATAATATACACTATGGTGATATATTTCAGAGCTTAAAAGGATTTGATTATGAAAAGGTAGTGTAGTTTTCATAGATCATTTTATCTGTTGCTTTCTAATCATTATAAAAGAAAAATCCCCTAATAGGGTAGATCCTAACAAATATTTATTATAAATCGTCTAATAAGGTGGAACATATGTTTGTGTTTAAATTCCTCTAACAAGGTTGCTCCTAATAGAGAAAAGATTCTAACATGTCTTAGGAAAATCCCTTAATAGGGTAACGCCTAATAGTGTTTTATAAACCTTTAACAGGGTAAGATCCTTACAGGGTGTATTCTAGAAGAGTATAAATTTTGTGGGTATCATCTCACACCATGGTTTTTTTCCTAGTTGGGTTTCCATGTGATAAATATGGTGTTTACATTGTGTGGTTGGTTACTTGTGGATGTATGAATTGAAAGTTTACTTATGTTAACTTTGCTGCTATATGTTTTGGTGCATAAAATTTAAAGATGTTGAATTGATGAATTTGTGTGGATTACTAATTCATCCCTCCCCTATTAGTAATAAAACCTATATTAACAGAAAGAACCATAATCTCTAGGATATAAAAATTGATCTAGCAAGTCTCTTGGTGATTTTGGAAGATGAATTGCACCACAATCTTGCAACATTTCATTAGTTTGCAAAGTAGAACGAATGTGGCATAATAGTTCATTGTGCATTGAAAACTCCACATGATATTTGCAACAAGTATTTCAAATCTTAAGGGGTACACAATAAAATTACATACAAGATTCAAAAGCTTGTTGTGATATTTGCAATATTGGATGTGCCTCACAAAATGTTTTGAACAAAATTTTTATACTTACTTCCAAATAATGTTTAGGATGCGGTGTGCGGTCTCGATCAACAATTCTTAACTTCAAGACATCCTTCACATTTGGTTTCACTCTTGAATTAGAGTGCCAAAATAGTTGAATTTCATTCTTCACACTATCAGTTAGCTTCTTATCAAAATGTGGAAGCCTCCCACCATAAGCCCATGTATCATTTTGAAGAGGATCATCAAGTCTTTCTCTTCTTGCAATTTCTCTATCCAAAGTTTTACGATTTATGTTCAAGTCAACATAGGTTTGTCTCATAAAGAGAGCCTTTGTCAAATGATGACTTACTAAGGAGTTTGTAATAACCCTCTAAGAATATATCTTATATTTTTCCTTTCTAGTCTTCTTAATATAATTAAGAGCACTAAAAATATTTCTCACAATATTGGAATTTCTCTCCATTTTCTTGTTTAAAAGAATCTTCAATTTTGCTAGTATAGGTCTCATCATTTGCATCTTTAACATTTGCACAAAAAGTCTTGAACCCCACAACCTAATAGTTTATTTTTCATCAAAAAGTCTTGAAGCCCACAACCGAATAGTTATTTCTAATCTCTTTCCTTCAACGTTTCTCATAATGTTCTCATTAATTTCAAGTAACCATTTTGATGTTTTTGAATGTCTTGAATTTGAAGTTTGTCTTTCTTCCTCGTAAGGAACTTCATTTCTCATATATTTGGAGATGTGTAACATTCATTTGGTACTTGTGCAACATTTTCTTTCTCAATCCCTTTATTTTCATTCCCTACCACTATATTTATAATCCCCATCTCTACATTTTCATTCTCCACCTCTACATTTTCAATTTGAATCCCTACATTCTCATTCCCAATGTATACATTCTCATTCTCCAACTCTACATTTTCATTCTCCAACTCTAAATTTTCATTTTCAATCCCTACATTCTCATTGTCAAAAATTTTCTCATTAATTTCAAATTCAATGTCGCCTTCACTAATATTCAACATACTGTGTCTCCTCTTTCGATGATTTTCCCTATCTATTTCTCTACATGCTTCAATTTCTTCAAATGTAAGATTTCTCTTTCTTTTATGTTTTTGACGACTATTGCTCCCCATTATGACGACAAAAAGTTGATGAAAATCATTTCTAATCAACAATTTTTGAAAAAATATGGTCCAAAAAGGTTTATTTTGTATACATTTATCTCATAACCCGTGACTGTCAGACACAAAAATGATGTAGGGACAGAGAGAATAACAATATAGTCCATTGGCCTTTTTGTTTACTGAACATATCAGGTATCTGATATGTAATGCCCACCCTAGTATCTTGATATTTTGCACATACATGATTTCTATATTGAGCATTATGGACTCTATGTTTTGTTTATTTTGATTAGTTGATGAGACATTATGAGTATATGTTTGGATAATTAAACTATTTTATGGAAGATAGAAAATGATTTTAAAAAATTTAATCGGGACATGTTATTTCATATTTTTGATTGTATTTCTTATATAGAGGATTCAATTCTTGATTTACATTATGAAGTAATGATTATTTTTTAAGCTAACCATACTAATCCAATTATGCCTTGATATTCATTATGCTATCTGATGTGTTTGTGGGATGAGGAGAGGCAGTCGTAGTCACTTGTATAGGAGATCCACACGATGTCGCACTCTCCCTCCTTGTTTGATATTGCTTATATATTTATATATATGTATAGATATTTCTCTTGATTTGGTGATGTAGGATGTAGGTACCAGGCATCGACTTCACCTGGCTATACAAGTCTAAGCGTGCCTTAAAAAATATCCTTGAACGTTGTTGTGTGGAGATACTTCCAAAGCACTCTCAAGGAAACCTTGTTGACTTAGGTTCCTGTTTAGGAAGTCACCTCAGTTGGGGGGGTTAAGTAGTTTTATGATTTTGTGATTTGGTGATTTATGCTTTAGTGTATGTTTTCTTTGTCTCATTATTTGTATTTATATATTAAGGAATAATGCTTCTCTATCTTTTGAAATATGAATTTGATGCTTTATTTGTGCAATATATATATATATGTGTATGTATATATGGGTGCGCGCACACACACACACACACACACACACACACACATGTAAAGGTGTTTTTATATCTTTATGCTTGTAAAATTAATGATGTAATTGAAAAATAAAATATGATAGAGTAATAATAATTCAATCAGTAAAACTAAGCTTACCTAGGAGTTTTGAACCTGAGACCTCCTAGTAGTTAGGCTAGTTAGTTTCCATTGGGCTATGTGAATTCCTTGAGGATTATTTTCACCTTTGTTCCTTCATGGTCTTGGTGAGTTAAATAAGTAAATAAATATCAATAAAACCTTTAGTTATGCTTTCGGAAATTGTTTTAGTATTTTTAAAACCAACTATATTAGTTGGAGTCATTGCTTCCCATAAAGAAACTCCTCCAACTATATGGCTGGATTTTAATATTTGGAGTATGTGAGGAGTTGGAGGGGGTTTTGGGGGAGAAAATTGGATAATCATTTCAGAGAAGAAAATTTTAGAAGTATAAAATAGTTGGAGTTAGGATTTCTCTGTGAGGAAGGAGTATTATCTCAGGAGAAAAACTTAGAATTACTACCCGGAAGGAGAACAACCATCAGGAATTTGGAAGGAGGTGCTGATTCATACGGGAAGCAGAGGTTGCTCAAATTTGGAAAGGTTTCTCTGCAGGACCCTAGGCAGTATTCTAGAACCTAAACCTTTGGTGCACAGTCTGGTGGTGCTTTGTTGTTTATGCCTTTTCTCTTTTGGTATTTGATTACATGGTTCTTTTGCCTTATATTTCCTTAGGCCTTGAGAGTACTTTGGTTCTACCTCCTAGCACGAGGCGTGGAACTTCACAAGTTTCACATGGTTGGGTGGCAAATCTCTTCAAGGTACTGTTCATGGTTCGTGTCTTGGCTTGGATTCAGATTTATTCAGTGATGAAGATTTCCTTTAAAAGTTTCTTGTACTCCTATCCATTGTAAATAAAGATGTAGATATTTGTTGTAAGCCCTTGGGCAATTGATGTATTTGTATTGAATATTAAAGGAAAAATCAATGTAATTTGGGATGGGTAGCTTTAGGGACATCAAAGGGAATGTTTATTTGGAAATCAGAAAGTTGGAATAAAGGAATGTGATTGTGTATTTTGTATCCCATCTCTCTTGAAATGAAAACTAGGAGTAAGAGTTATTTATGTTTCGATAATACAAATGAATTATGTGTAGGAAAGGTTAATTGGAAATGAAATTAAAGAAAAGGGTAACTTTTTTTAGAAGTACAATGTATTTATTTCTGTCTCATTTCAAAAAATCTAAGTACAATGCAAATTAGGAAAGGAAATGAATTCATTAAGGTAATTTATAGAATCAGTATTTTTTTTTTATATATTCATGGAAATCACTTAAGGGGAACCTTTAAGGACATGTTAATTTTTATAATTTCTAAAATAGTATTAGTAACTTTAAAAAAAAATCTAGTTGTTATCTCTATACTTTAGACCTGATCCTTATGGGTTCCCTGGCGGGGAAATTACATTTGGTATTAGAGCCCTAGGTTGCTACACTGGGAGCTCTAGGGTCTATTTGTGTTTAACTTAGCATTTCCTTATTAAATATAGGTCACCTAGCTACCCTTGACTTATGTTGTATCAATCTTTGATTAGAACAAGATTGATGATGAATCAAAGGAGGCTGGAAGAAATTTTGTGTATATCGAAATCTTATTTTTTATTTTTTATTTTTTTGATAATTTTAGTAATTTGCATTTTTGGAGGTCTTCAGAGCATTTCTGGATCGATCTTCCTCTGAGAAGATGAAGTGCTCCTCATTTTTGCATCTAGATAATTTGATTATCTTTCTAATAGTGTAAACGACGTATTGTTTCGGGCTATGAATAGAAAGTTATGACTTCTACAAGTAGGTATAAATTTCATAGTAGTTGTTTTTTATTATGTAGTTTTTAATTTTTTTTTAATTTTGATATTTTTTTTTAAACTTTCCTTTTTTAAAATTTATTTTTATTTTGTAATAAACATTATGTGGGTTGTTATATTCATTTTGAAGGATTTTGGTGACCCTCCACATCCATCATAAATTTTATAAACTTGATGATTTACTGAAATGGATTACTTTTGGCTTGCATATTTGGTTATCTAGAAATCAATTTTGTTTGCAATTAACAATACCACAGGTAACATCTCAAACTAGGTATTGTAATCCAGGATGCCTCCCATCACTCGTGGAAGAGCTAAGGAAAGAGTCCATGATTCTTCCTCTAGATCTCAATGAGAGAGTTCCCATGGGGAATTTGAGGGAGAACAAGATCATGGTCACCATAGGAATGAGAGTCAAAGTCATGACTCTGAAGGGGCCCAGATGAGACAACTCATGCAATAAATTTTGCAAAGGCTAGATGCCATAGAAAACAAAGGAAACTAGGAGGAAACAAACCACTCTCACCATCATGATAGGGAAAGGGATAGAATCCCTAGAAGAAGGACAACTATACCAGAGATGGAATCCAAGAATACTGCTCACATGAGGGACTTACTCAAAATTAAGATACCCTACTTTTATGGTAATGAAGGAGGATCCTCAACCAAAACCTGGTTGTTTGATCTTGAAAGATGTTTCTCCATGCACCCCTTTAGTAGTAATGTGAAAGCTAGATGTGCCATCATGAACTTGAGGAAATTTGCATCCACTTGGTGGCACAATGAAGAGGAAAAACTTCAGGTTAGTATTGACATTGTTTCCTTGGAATTATTCTTAGATAGTTTCAAAGATCGGTACATGTCCGACCAATGGAGGCAAGGTAGGGCAGAAGAGTTCCACCATCTTAAGCAAGCAAACATGATTGTGGAAGAATATGAGAAAAAATTCTATGAACTTAAGCCTTTCTCAGGTTATAAAGATGATGGTCCTATTCTTGTTCAACATTGCATAAGAGGATTAAATGATTGCTTATCAGGTGATGTGGCAATCTTTGAACCTAAAAACCTTCGGGAGGATATTACCAAGGATTTTCTAGGAGAGAGGAAAGTAAAGTCAAGATGGGGTGGTTATTCTGGCAGTCAAGAAGTTAACAGTGGGGCAGGTTCTAAAGGGAATTATGATCAAGGGACTCCTAGCTCCGAAAACTAACAATCACCCTCTAAAGGGGGACAAAACTCCCACAAAAAGAGATTTCACAACAACAACCAAGTAAATGTAAGGTTTTAGCAACAACAAAACTGTAATAACAATCAGACCCAGCAAAGGCTCACTCCTCAACCATCCCAGAACTCTCAAAATTTCAATAGGGGGGACTACCAACAGTCAAGCACACCTCCTACAAAGAATTTTGTAAAGAACACTGGGTGTTTCTCCTGTGGGCAGCAGGGACACATTGCAGCTCGTTGTCCTTGGCACACCAACTTCACAAATAATCCAAAACAGGCAGCTTCAGAACCAAGAGTTGGAGATGCTGGTCGGTCTCATAGAGTTTTTTCTATAGTTGAGAATAGGAAAGCCGACCACCAGAGCACGGTCATTGAGACTACATGTTCGTTAAAGGGTAAATATATCTCTAACTTATTTGATTTTGGAGCAAATGATTCATTTATGTCTCCATCATTAGTAGATAAATGTGGGCTAGTGGCTGAAGGGCAGAGAGATAAGTGGTAGGTAGAACTAGCCTCCAGGGCTAAGATGACCACCGACTTGTGTGTCCAAAATTGTGTCTTGGGTTTAGGAGCCTTCTCACCAAAGTTGGATCTTCATGTGATTCCCCTTGGATCTTATGAAGTTGTGTTAGGAATGGATTCGTTAGATGAGCATGAGGCCAAATTAGATTGTAGAAAGAAGACCATTCAATGCTTAGATGATTTGGGGAAGCCTAAAATTATAGTTGGGGTCCAGCGCTCTATATCGCTTCAGATGATATCGGTGATGCAACTAAAGAGATGCATGAGGAAGGGATTTTAACTTCTTGCAGTCTTGATAAATGATCTTGTGGAAGGAGAAAGTAAGGAAATAACACTTGATCAACCTCTACTTCAAGAGTTTGCTGATGTCTATTCAACCAAAATTCCAGGGATGCCTCCCAAAAGGGATATAGATTTCCGCATAGAATTGGTGTCAGGTGCAAAACCCATCTCCAAGGTTCCATATCGCAGGACAACTCAAGAGTTAAGTGAATTAAAGATGCAATTAGAAGAAATTTTGGAAAAGGGTTTTATCAGACCAAGTGTGTCACCCTGTGGAGCTCCAGTAATTTTTGTGAAAAAGAAGGATGGCTCTCTTAGGCTATGTATCGACTATCGTCAGCTCAATAAGGTAACAATTAAGAATCGGTATCCTCTACCAAGAATTGATGATTTGTTTGATTAGATGAAAGGGGAAAAAGTATTTTCTAAAATTGAGCTTAAGTCAGGCTATCATCAGTTAAGGATTCAAGAAGCCGACATTCATCGAACAACCTTTCGTACTCAGTATGGTCATTATAGTAAGGAAATAACACTTGATCAACCTCTACTTCAAGAGTTTGTTGATGTCTATCCAACCAAAATTCTAGGGATGCCTCCCAAAAGGGATATAGATTTCCGCATAGAATTGGTGCCAGGTGCAGAACCCATCTCCAAGGCTCCATATCTCATGACAACTCAAGAGTTAAGTGAATTAAAGATGCAGTTAGAAGAAATTTTGGAAAAGGGTTTTATCAGACCAAGTGTGTCACCCTGGGGAGCTCTAGTAATTTTTGTGAAAAAGAAGGATGGCTGTCTCAGGCTATGTATCGACTATCGTCAGCTCAACAAGGTAACAATTAAGAATCGGTATCCTCTGCCAAGAATTGATGATTTGTTTAATCAGATGAAAGGGGAAAAAGTATTCTCTAAAATTGAGCTTAAGTTAGGCTATCATCAGTTAAGGATTCAAGAAGCCAACATTCATTGAAAAACCTTCCATACTCAGTATGGTCATTATGAATTTACCGTAGTACCTTTCGGTCTCACGAATGCACCCTCAGTCTTTATGAGCCTTATGAATGGGGTATTCAGGACTTACTTGGATAAGTTTGTGATAATATTTTTGGATGATATTTTGGTATACTCTAGATCATTAGAAGAGAATGAGAAACATCTTTGACAAGTGTTACAATGCCTTCAAAAAAATCATTTGTATGCCAACCTAGAGAAGTGTGAGTTTTTCCAAACAGAAGTTAAGTATCTTGGCCATGTTATCTCAGGGGAAGGCATAGCAGTTGATCCTGCCAAGATTCAAGCCATAATGAAATGGCCAACACCTACCAACATTTCATAAGTTTACAGTTTCATGGGTTTAGCTGGTTATTACAGGTGCTTCGTTAAGGGACTCTCTAGATTAGCACATCCCATCACTTCCTTGCAAAGGAAAGGAAAGAAGTTCATTTGGACTGAGAGATGTGCAGCAGGGATAACTTTAAGAAACCCCCTCCTAGGAAAAAGTGTAAAATCCTGGCGAATCGTACATTAATTTAGGGGACATTTTTTAATGATGATGGCGAAGTTTTTTTTCAAATTAAGAAAAAAATATAAAGTCGTAGGCGATTTTGTCCCTCTCGAATGAAAATTCCATAAAATCCTGGCGAATTATTGTCTTGTGAAGGTAAAAAAAATATTTGTAGTGGCGAATTATAAATTAATGTGGGTAAAATATGTAATATATGAGGCGAATTATTGTCTTGTGAAGGTAAAAAAAATATTTGTAGTGGCGAATTATAAATTAATGTGGGGAAAATATGTAATATATGAGGCAATTTTTATGTGTAGTTTGAAAATATATTTATTTTATTGG
>MU223601.1:890039-912615 GCA_018584345.1 Thuja plicata | reverse complement strand
AATTAGTAACTTCCCTATTCACTCTAGTTTGCTTAAGCTAACCTTAGGTAGTTTCTATTTCTGTTAGTTTCCCTTTTTAGGGTTTCGACATCCTTTATAAGGATTGTCCGCTTTGTAATTCTTAAGGGGTTTGTAAATCATTTATTGTTGAATATAGAAGATAATTTCTGTCAACATGCTTTTTCATTCTCTGGCCTATCGGCCGCCATAGCTTTCTGATTCCTTTCTCTTTCTGTCTTCTTCTTCTGTGTAACAGCTTTGCATGCAGGTGTTTCTTGGGTAGATTGATGTTCATCAATCTCAACAGTTATAAGGTCATTAATGTGTCCTAGGACCCCTTATGATCCCTTGGGATCCCTAAGAATACATCTTAGGGATCCTAAGGGGTCCTACAACCCCTTATGACCCGTTAAGACCCGTAAGAATGCATCTCAGGGGTCGTAAGGGGTCCTAGGATACATTAATGTGTCCTAGGACCAGTTATGACCCCTTAGGACCCCTAAGAATACATCTTAGGAGAGAGAGAGAGCGATTTAAATACTAAATATTATATCATTTAATATATAATATATCATATAACATAATATAATATTATATATAATAACATATATTACATATATTATCATATAATATAATATTAAATATATAATAACATATATTATATATATAGTGCAATATAAAAATTTATTATGTACATGTTGGTTCTACGTATCATGTATCTGATAGTAATAGCTATCTGATAGACGTTACCTCTGACACAATCATCATTTTCTTCAGGATTTTCTTTGGGTTTTGGCTTTGGGATGCCAAACCTACATGGTCAACCCAAAAATGTGTTTTCTCTAGCTCCTCCGATCTCGAGACTCGACCATCTAGCTGACGAATTTTTTTTCACCCAAATTTGATGAAACAAAAAGGGTTTCTTAAGGAGATTCTCATCTTTTCATCAATACAATTGCTGTCAAAATTTGAGTTCAATAAGAAATTATTATTTATTTTCTACTTGAGTTACCTCTAAAGTCCTGATTGATAGAGTGATTGAAAAAAAAAATATAACTTTCAAACAGTATAATATTTTAGAAATCTGAAACATGCCTCACATTCTATGCTTCACCTAGTACAAGAAAAAAAGTTCAATTTTACGAAGTTTAGACTAAGTTAAGGTGGCCAGACACGATAGTTTTTTATTCCAAAAAAGTTGTAGCAGAAAAAACATAATTAATTATTTACTTGGAAAAAAATTTAAAAAATATGCATGACATTCGGACATGAGTCTACTACTTATATCTAGAATCTTGTAAAAAAATATTATTATTTGATTGTGTTTAAGGTGGTCAGACATACACCTACTCCTTATCTTTTTCTTGAAATTTTCATACTGTTGCATTGAAATTTGAAATTTTGACCATATAGAATAATTGTTTTTTGAAAAAAGGGCTATTAGCTTAGAAACTACATTCAATTCTCTACAGATTCTCTTCTTACATTTTTTTGATATAAGATTAATAACTTGTTCAAATTTTCATGTCAACTTGCCTAACCCTGATTTTCTGAATTTTCATTGCCACTTATGGGCCTAGTTTGGTACACCATGATCCTGCACATACTTAGTAACATCTGGAATATACAATTGACTGAGATCAAAATACATCATCAACAAAATATAACATATGTATGTTGTCTGTCCTCATGGTCTTTGAAATAATCCCTCAAGGTCTCTTTCATCTTCACTCCTATCAACCCAAGCAATCCAACCCTTATCTCCTTCCATCCACCTAAGCTCTTTGTCCTCCATGATATGTGGGTTGTATGGATGGGTGACGAGCTCTACAACTAGAACCTTAGCCAAAGGTGTTGTTGCAACAAAATTTTCTGCCACCTCTCTTCCTTCTCTTCCTCTAGCAAGGTGCAACTCAGCCATGAAGTTCTGGAGGGCTATCACGAACATGGATCTCTCTTCTATCCTTCTTTCCCAAGTGTACCCTTGGTATATATCCCGCTTAAAGATGTAGGCTACCTATCTTTGAGAAGGTCTTCAAACTTCTTTCTTGACAGATTCATTGCAATCGTGACCTACCTATCAACATTGTGAAAATGAGTCTCCTCAGAGACCTAGTAAGAGCTCTAGACCTACCACTAAACACATTATCATTACAAAACTTCTAAATAAGCCATAATATTTCATCTGAAAGAGTAGACCAAAAAGTATTGAAACATTTGCTAGTAAGGATTTCACAGATGCTAATATTGAGGTTTGAAGTCAGACCAAATATATTCCACACTTCTTTAGAAAATAGTCATTTAAAGAATAGATGAGCAACAGATTCTGGTAATATACAAACTATGCAAATATTGAGATCACCTTTGGGTTGTTTGAGGGAAAACTTGTGCAACATAATTCTCCATAGAAAAACATTTCTTTTTAGGTTCAACAGTCATTCCCCAAAGATTTTCAAATACTTTCTACCATGTCAGGGGGTCTAAAGCTACAGACCATCAAGAGTTGAAGTGCTAACAATTATTGCCATTATTAGAAAAGGAGGAGTAAATGAGCTTGGCCTTAATGCTAGGAAAAATGGTGCTACCAGGCCATCTGTATGTGAGAAATCTGGTATAGTTAGTATGAAAATGTTTAGGAAGGGATAAGGGGCGGGAAGCCTCCCTAAGAAAAAAGTATGTACGACATAAGGTGTGAGAGAGGCCAAAATTCTGGGAGAGAATGTTCTATTGGACACTATTTTGCCATCCACAATGATATCTGCCAACATTTTAATTCCTTTCACTGCCCAACCTTTAGTAGAACAATCTTGAAGTAGGGCCAAGGGTTTCCCCTTCTACTTCAGACCCCATCAAATAGATCTTTCCCCACAAAATTTCCTATCTGTAGAGATGATTTCATTATTAGATATCAGGTGCCTCACAAGATCTTTTGCTAGATTTTATAATACTTTATATTAAATACATTAATATAATGTTAATTTATCTAATAGAACAATAAAATGATACTATATAATTATATATTTATTCATTTAATGTCTTACATGTTATGTCATGATTGCTACTAGCAAACATATATATTTAACAATAATTATATTAAATATGTTATATTTTTATCAATTTATCATAAAAATACAGTAAATTTCTCAAAAATGATATCTCATCATATTTTGCATATATTATTATTATTATTGAATATACATATTCTAGTATATATTTAATTAAATATTAATAATATTTTATTATTATATTTTAATGTCATACATGTCCTTGGTACTAGCATCCATTTATTAAATAATAATACATAAAATACGTGGAACACTATCTTTCTTAAGATATCAATTTCAATGATACAATAGACAAATACATGATTTAAGAGATATCATTCTTGAGATGCCCATTTTATCATTTTCTCTTGGTGCAATAGAAACCATTGCTATCATCATGCATAGATTAAAAAATAATATATAAAATGCATAAAAGATATTCTTAAAAATATGTGGAAAGATAACTGCTACTAGCATACATATATTGAATAATAATAGATACAACACGTGCATAAATATTTATTTTGAGAACATTCTACTAGCATGCATATATATTAAATAATAATTTATAAAATATTTGGAAATATATCCTTCTTGAGACAGCTACTTGCATACATATATTAAATAAAAACATAATATGTGCATACATATATTAAATGATAATATATAAGATACGTGGAAATATATCCTTCTTGAGATGGCTGCTACTAGCATGCATATATTAAATAATAATAATATATACAATACATGTATACATATATTAAATGATACTATATGAAATACGTGGAGATATCTTGCGGAAGATGGTTGCTACTAGCATACAAGTTTTAAATGAGAACATATATTAAATGATAATATATAAGATACGTGGAAATATATCCTTCTTGAGATGGCTGCTACTAGCATGCATATATTAAATAATAATAATAATATATACAATACATGAATACATATATTAAATGATAATGTATGAAATACGTGGAAAGATATCTTGCGGAAGATGGTTGCTACTAGCATACAAGTATTAAATGCGAATATATAAAAATATATCCTTCTTGGAATGCTGCTACTAGCCAACATATATTAAGTGATAATATATAAGATACGTGGAAAGATATCCTTCTTGAGATGGCTGCTACTAGCATGCATATATTACTCCAACAGCAGCTACTAGCATACATATATTAAATAATAAATATAAATACCTGAAAAAATATCTTTCTCGAAACCAGTACTATTAGCATACATATATTACACAATAATATATAAAATAGGTAAAAATATATCCTTCTTGGAATGCTGGTACTAGCCAACATATATTAAATAATAATAATATATAAAATAAGTGGGAAGATTAAATATAATAAATATGGTATTATAAAAATAGCTCCATCCCATTAAATATGGTAATGAATCCAATAGTTGAGGATTGAGAGGGTTAAGTTCATTTGATTGGACCGTCTGGGATTTACCACTAACCCACTAAAGGTGTGAGTGGAAGGGCGCGTTACTGCTACTCCCTCCAACGAAACCCTAAAAAAGGGTGTAAAAGCAACTTTGTAAGGCAATGATGGGAATATGCCAAGGGCGTGACGTCGCATTCAATACGAGACAAAAACAAAAAGGCTTAAAAGCAATCTGAGATTCCCCTTCGCCTTCTCTAGACCTCAAAAATTGCTTTAAACCCATTCATAATTTCGTTCCCTGTATCACACACTCTCCCCGCTGACGTCACCCTGTCCACACGTGCTTTACGGAATCAATCTACCAGATTCGATCTCGTGACCAACTCAAACAATTTGTAAGGCCTAAATCCGTTCCAGAGAAGCTGGAGTACATTTGCACCGTTCCGTACATGAATTATTTGAGAAGGGAAAAAAAAACAAAAAATTGTAGCCCCCTCCAATTATGAGGGGCCGTGAAAATCCCCGTGTATGGTCCATGGGACCCACCGGTAATGAACGGTGAGGAATGGGCGAGCTCAACGTGCGATTCTGAAAAATAATCCCCTAAAATTGGCTCAAATTCCCGTGCAACCGGCAGTCCCGGTTTTTCATAATATTATTTGGCAATATAGAACGGAGCGGGAAGTTTAAAACAAGCTGGCACGCACCGAAAATAGGACCGCATTCTGTCATTTGACAGAAGTTGCCTGTTAGGGATCGTATGGGACCCTGGAGATATACTTTTTAAGATGTGGACACCAGGAATCGATGGTAGGTCCCAGTGGTAGTACATGCTTTAACTGGACTTTGTCCCGTACTACGTTTCACCGTCTATTTCTTTTTCTCTTACGTATGTTCTGAAAAATTGTCTGTCACCGCTTCTGAACGATCCTCTTCTAGGTGCTCTGTTCTGCGCTTCTCGGATTTATGAGATGCAATTGAGGTAGGCTTTTGGGTGTGGATTCTGCAGGCGTTTCGTGTGCTGGATCGTCTGCAGGGTATGTAGAATTCAAAAGAAATTGGGCTCTGGAAAGAGAAGAAAAAGCCGATTGAAAGCTATAAGATTTGGGTTGTTTCAACAGTTTTCTCAGAGAAATTTGGGCTCTGGAAAAAGGGAAAAAGGCTGATTTGAAGCTATAAGATTTGGGTTGTTTCAGCCAGTTTGTTTAGAGAAATTTTGTGCTCTGTTTTTTCAATTTCAGTTTCAAAGAATGCATCTTGGAAAGCGACCACGCCCTCCTCCTGGGTCTCCCATGAAGCGGACAACAAGCATGTCCTTGCTGGCACAGTCCCATGAAGACCCCTGTAATGGGGTCGTGGAGCAGCAACCCATTAATGGCGTCTGCGTTTTTAGGCCCTCGATCTCGATGACCCCTTTTGCACATTTCTTCGCTCAGCAGCCAGATTACTTCCTCAAATCTTGCTCTCTCTGCAAACGCCACCTCAGTCCTGGCAGGGACATTTATATGTACAAGTAAGAACACAGTGAAAAATCCCTGATTTATACTTAAATGTATTGATTTGTATTTACGTCTATTGATTTGTGGAGATTCAATCAACTGGGTAGTTTTAATTTCTATCAATGTTTTAGTGAGTCTGGGATGAATTTGAGTGAGATCGGTTGTTTCAGTTGGGTGTTTTAAATTGATTTTTGTTCTGCTCTGTTTTTCTTCAGGGGAGATGCAGCATTCTGCAGCACTGAATGCAGGAACGAGCAGATTGTTAGGGATGAACGAATGGAGAAATGTGGTGTGGTGGTGAGGAAGAAGGAGTCGGCTTCGACCACCCACCGGCGTCACCAGGCCACAGCCAGTGCTAACCAGAATACTCTTGCAGCGGCCTAGTTTTGAACTCCATGCTCTGTAATTTTGATTAGGCTCTGTTATATCATTCACTCCACTCTTGCGATGGAACAATTAATGTCTCTCCAATCTGTTGAAACAAGAAAAAAAACTGTTCTTGTTGGATTGTTTTCATGTTATAGCTTGTGTCTTCTCTATGTTATAGCTGCTTGTTTCTATTTCTTGGTCAGGTGTAGTTGTGAACACCATACAAGATTCGATTCAGTTTGCATTTCAGTTATATGTACTTGGGTATTGTGTGTTAATCAGTTATATTGGGGATCTGTGCTTCTAAAATGGGCTAGACTTAAGGATTGCTACTGTTGAATGGTTGATCTGTTCAATGAACTGTTTGGTTGATTTTAGGGTTTATGGACTACCCAACCAGTAAATGTGCAATGACAATGGAACCAATAACCTGTATTGTTTTTTTTTTTGCGCTTTCTAGATAGTATACTAATTATTATCTAAATGATGAATAGTTGCATGTTTGTTACAAGCATACTGGCATTGCATTGTGAGGGTAATATTTCCAAGGCGGGCACTAAATGTGAAGCCTATAAATTCACGAGCTAAATACTATTTTTTGTTTTGTCCTTAATGAGAAGGTTTAATAACCTTTAGGGAATTGGGTCCAACTATCAATCTTGTGGTGTTAGGTTGCTTCATGATTAAGGTAAAGGGATATGGAGTGGAAAATGATTCAAAAAGAAAGGGACTTTTTTTCGAGTTAGCCAAATATATTGGTTTATAAAGAATAAGCTAAGGGTGAACAGTGGTTTATAAAGAAATAGACTTTCTAGTAAGCCAAAGGTCAAGAGTGGTGAAAGAAAGGGGTTTTTGAATAAGCCAAGGGTGAACAATGACCAGTTGATTTCTAAAGAAAGGGACTTTTGAGTAAGCCAATTTTGAACAATGACATATAGGTTTATAAAGAAAGAGCTTTTTGAGTAAGCTAATGATGATGAGTAGGATATTGGTTTAAAAAGAGAGGTACTTTTAAATAGGCCAAGGCAAAAGTTGGCACATGATTAATGAAGAAATGGACTTTTGGGGTTTAAGAAATTGGGGCCCTCTTCAAATTATTTTATATTGTGTGGTCAAATTTTGATTTTGGAGTCATGTGTTTTAAAAGTTTTTCAATTATTAGTTATTATTGGTGCATAATGGTCGCCGAGTGAATATAATATGTTGAGGAATAGTCAACACCATGTTGATTTAAGATTGTCAAAATTTTGTTGTATAATAATAAGATTCAAAATTTTGAAATTGTAATTCTATGTAAAAATTATGACAAATTTATCACGAATTTGGAACACTATTAGAGATGTAATATGATAATATGTTAATATTTAATGAGATATTATATTTAAAAAAAAAATAGATAAATATATTGTTAGAAACTAGGAGTAGAGAGGACAATTTCATTATTATTTTTCTTAAATATTGCGTGTTAATAGAGTGTAAAGGGATGGGATCAGGTAAGAAAAATAAAATTGTTGGAAATGAGTTGAGTAACTGAGAGGGGAGGGGTGAATCAGATACCACAAAAACAAATCCAAGTCCCTTAGATGTCGTAATCAAACTTATCACTGTTACTCAGTTAACAAAGATATTCTGTTGTTACTCGGTTAACAAAGCAATCTTAAAATATTAACTGTGATTTATCCTTTAGTAATTAAGTGCAAAAACATAAAGCATAAAACAAATAACATGTACACATATGACACCAAGATTTAACGTGGAAACCCAATTTGGGAAAACCACCAATTGCACCTAGATACTGTTTTTCACTCTTCTAAAGTGAGCCCTGTTAGGAGCCAACCTTGCCAAAGGTTACAAAACACACTGTTAGGTGTGACCCTGTTGGAGGATTTAATCACCCTGTAAGGAGTGGCCTTGTTAGAGGTCTTCAAACACTTCAATGTAGAAATGTCACCTTGTGAGAGGATTTATGAAATACTGTTAAGTCTACTCTGTAAAGAGATTTGGACCACTGCTACAATTGTTAGAGAGTAACAACGGATTGACTTGTTTGACGAAGCAACTGTCTTTCCTGATTCAGATCTCTGCTCTTGCTTTAAACTAGATCCTCACTAATCAAATATTCTGTTACAACTCTGTCTGGATGTTCTGTCCTTAATCAGAATCCCATCTGATTCCGCCTTCACTCTTCATATCAAAACAACTCTTCCACTTATTACTTCTTACACACATTCAATCCAAACTTGACCTTGTATATATATGATAGGCCTTGTTAAGTTGGCTTGAATAACCTTCCAAATAAATAATAAAACTTAAGTTTGTCGGCTGCATATAACCAATTAAACATAAAATGTAAATTGTTGTTGGTCAGCTGACACTAAATGTATAACTCGGTTAACACTGTAATCCTTCAATGCCCAACCGTTCTTGTATTACCCGAGTGAACTCGGTTATAACTGAAAATCACTTTGGTCTTCTTCAATGCCCGAGAGAACTTGGCATACACTGACTGTGCTCGGTTTAGGTATAGACATTTGTGTAACATCACTACATTTGTATATACATCAATGACAATGCACAATTGAATAATTGTCTTCAACAATATCCCTCTTTGGCATTGATGACAACACAACATGTCATAATACAAAGAATTTTAGAGCAACATACACAAGACTACAATTTTATTAATGTCCTTAGCTTCATTCTGATTCTCATCCAGAAAACTCCCGCTGTCTTTACAATCACTAAAATACAAATTTCTCCCTCTTACATCAATCTCTGTTTTTGATAAAATTTCTCCCCTGTCATCAATAATCTTTTCCTTAATAATTTCTTTGGCATGACATCAATAATCTCTCCCTCTTTGACAACCAATGCCAAACTCTATCTAATAAAATTGTAGTGTACCTGATGTACTGATTCATATGCAATAAGCTCTGACAATCTGCATCAGCATGTTAAATCTATTTTGTAGCTCGGTTGATGCATCACTAATCTGTCCATTAGTGAGCCTTAGTTAGTGGAATCACCCCTAGATTTCCTCTAAGATACAAGAATGCATCCTTAGGTAAAGGTTTTGTGAATATGTCTGCAATTCGTTCTTTAGTATTCACATATTCCAACCTTAATTCCTTGTCCTGAACCAATTCCCTCAAGAAATGATACTTTATTGCAATATGCTTAGTCTTAGTATGCATCACAAGGTTTTTCAAAATGTTAATTGCACTAGTGTTGTCACAGTAGATAATAAATGGTTCTTTGATTTCCTCCTTCATACCCGGCAACAACTGTTTGAACCATATGATATTTGAACAATTTACTGCTGCAACAACATACTCTGCCTCTGCTGTAGACTGAGAAATGTAATTTTGTTTCTTGTTGGTCCAAGAGACTAACCTATTTCCAAGAAATAACGCTCCACCACTGGTGCTCTTTCTGTTGTCAACACTTCGTACCCAATCAACATCAGTAAAAGTTTTCAAATCAAAGTTTCCTCCTTTCTTATACCATAATCCATAATCTTCAGTACCCTTAAGATATCTCAGAATCCTCTTGATAGCCATCAAATGATTCAATCTGGGATTAGCTGAAAACCTTGCAACAATACCAACTGCTAATGCAATATCAAGTCTAGTGTGAACAACATATTGAAGTTTACCAATCATGGATCTGTAGGTAGTCTGATTTACCTCCTTTGAGTCATCATCTTTAGACAACTTATGTCAAGTAGACATAGGTGTCCCAATTGGTCTGGAATCTTCCATTCCAAATTTCCTCAGTATCTCTTTGATGTATTTAGACTGGGTAATGTAGATACCATCCTTCATCTAATAAAATTGTAAACCAACAAAGAATTTGATTTCTCCAAACATAGACATCTCAAATTCCTTACTCATAGCTTCGGAGAATGCTTTGCATAAATCATCATGTCCAGTGAATAGTATATCATCAACAAATATCTCTGCTAATAGTATCTTGTTCTGAGGTCCTTCTTTGATGTACAACCTACTATTGTCAGTTCTCTGAAATCCAATACTTACTAGGTAACCATGCAATCTTTCATACCAGGCTCTAGGA
The DNA here is from genome assembly GCA_018584345.1 of Thuja plicata. NCBI lineage: Eukaryota > Viridiplantae > Streptophyta > Pinopsida > Cupressales > Cupressaceae > Thuja > Thuja plicata. Next base: position 902,223 of record MU223601.1, on the reverse strand, counting down.
GCTTGCTTCAGTCCATTCAAGGTTTTGTACAATTTGCAAACCATATTCTTTTTGTTAGGATCAACAAAACCTTCAGGTTACTCAATATAGACTTCCTCTTCCAGAATTCCATTCAAGAATGCAAATTTTACATCCATTTGGTATACCTTGAATCCTTTATGTGTTGCGTATGCCAGAAGAGTTCTGACTCCTTCAAGTCTTGCAATAGGAGAAAAAGTTTCTCCATAATCAATACCCTCTTCTTGAGCATATCCTTTACACACTAATCTTGCCTTGTTTCTAGAAACTTCACCTTTTTCATTCATCTTGTTTTTGAAAACCCACTTAGTACCAATCACATTCTTGTCTCTTGGTCTAGGTACAAGAGTCCAGGTTTTGTTCTTTTCTATCTGTTCAATATCTTCATTCATGGATTCTATCTAGCTTTCATCATTCAATGCATATTTAATGGATCTAGGTTCAATTTCACTAAGAAAACATGTACCTTTAAGTTTGTTCCTTGTCATTATACCTTCTGTCTGATCTCCAATTATTTTCTCAGGTGCATGATGCCTTCTGACATATTTGGCAAGTACAGGTTCCTTCCTCTTTGACTCTGGGCTTGCTCCACTTGGTTCACCATGCTCAAACATTATGTTCTACTCTTCTGACTAATAATCGGGTTCCACTGTCTAAGACTCAGGTTTCTCTGTCTGTGACTTGGTTCCCTCTGTCTGTGACTCAATTTCTTCAGTCTGAGACTCGGTTCCTTCTGTCTGTGACTCGGTTTCAATAGTTAGTAGCCCGGGTTGCACAAGTTGCAACAAGGTTTGTGCTGATGAATTCAGTGGTTGACATGGTTGTTGTCCAATCACCATTGTCTGTGTCTTAGGTATAGTATCAGGTTCATAATACACAAAGTTTATGTAGTCCTCAGGCTCTTTACTGCTCTCTTCTTTGCTTCTCTCTGCAAACTCATCAATCTTTACATGTACACTTTCTATGATTTTATGAGTAGCAAGATTCAAATATTTATATGCTTTGCTTTTACAGGAGTAGCCTAGAAATATACAAGAGTAGCAAGATTCAAACATTTATTTAATTTTCTCTTGCCCCACATACTCACATGAGGTTAAGACAAGGGCAGAGTTGCGTGGCCACCCCGCACCTATGCCATGTTTTTTAAAGTTTTTATTTTTCATGTGGAAACGCGGGGTAGATGAAGGCAAGGGAGAAAATATTTGACCCCGCATTTCAGTTGTGAAAAAGGGGAGAAATGGAAATAGTGTGCGGGAAGTCAGGGAAAAGGGTTTTTTACCCTAATCTTCAAATGCTCTCTTTCCAGTGCCATAATAGAACATGGACATCAGTCAAAGCATGGATAACATAAATTTCCAAATGTGGAACCATTTACAAGCATGCGAATTGTTCACTGATGTCTCAAAGAAATATGATGTCGTGGTATGCTATGACTACAAAGAATGCACAAAATTGATTAATTTGTTGAAAAGGTTTCATAAACTTTTAATCCAATATAAATTGGCAGGTGTATAGATAGATTTTACAATCTCTGCCAACATCAAACTTGCTTGTTTTGAATGACTAGAGTTAAAACAAGGAGCTGCACTGAATAGATTTGTTAAATATTTAAGAAATTCAGTCAATGCAATCTATAGATGCAAGGCCCGATCCAATGACCAATGCGGATATGATAACAGAGTATTGGCATCCATAGATGCAAGTGCAAGATGAGTTTTTTAAAATCAAGTGCATATTTAAAGTATGAAGAAGAGACTGATTGTTGAAACCGAGACAACCATTGTATGAGACTCGGGTGCCTCTGTCTGCGACTTGGTTCCCTCTGTCTGTGACTCAGTTTCTTCAGTCTGAGACTTGGTTCCTTCTGTCTATGACTCGGTTTCAATAGTTAGCAGCTCGGGTTGCACAGGTTGCAACAAGGTTTGTGCTGATGAATTCAGTGGTTGACATGGTTGTTATCCAATCACCATTGTTTGTGTCTTAGGTATAGAATCAAGTTCATAATACACAAATTTTTTGTAGTCCTCAGGCTCTTTACTGCTCTTTTCTTTGCTTCTCTCTGCAAACTCATCAATCTTTATATGTACACTTTCTATGACTTTATGAGTAGCAAGATTCAAACATTTATATGCTTTGCTTTTACAGGAGTAGCCTAGAAATATACCTTCATCACCTTTTACATCAAATCTTCCATTTCTTGCTTCCTTCAAGATGTAACATTTACTTCCAAACACTTTGAAATAATGAACATTGGGTTTATAGCCATACCATAATTCAAAATGTGTCTGCTCAGTACCTTTATTCACTTGAACTCTATTCAAGGTGTGAATTGCAGTGCTGATAGCTTCCTTCTAGTATTTGGTTGCAACATTCTTTTCAATCATCAAGGTTCTTGCACAATCCATAATAGATATGTTTCTTCTTTTTTCTATCCCATTTCGCTGTGGTGTACCTGGGACAAATACTTGTCTCTTGATTCCTCTTTCATTGTAGAATTCATTGAACTCATTAGAAATGGATTCACCTCCTTTATCAGATCTTAGGCATTTAAGTTTCTTTCCTATTTCTTTCCTAAACTTCTAAAAAGCTTATGATTTTTCTTTGAGAAACATAACAGTCATCATTCTAGAATGGTCATCAACAAATAGAATGAAATAATTCTCTCCTGTGTAACTTGTTGTTCCAATTGGTTCTCACAGATAAGTATGGAATAACTCCAAGACTTCTTCTGTATTGTAATTCTTTCTCTTGAAACTAGTTTTTTCCATCTTCCCAATTTGACATTGTTTACATATTGCCAATTCAAGTTTCTTCAGAATAGGAATACCTCTTACTCTTTTGTTCTTTCTTATGTTGACTAGGTTATCAAAATTCACATGACACAACCTTTTATTCCATAACCCTCTTTCTTCTACTTGTGAAATAAAACATGAACTTTTAGTGAGATCAAGATAGAATAGATTACCTTTTGTTTGCCTTCCAGTTCCAACTAAGTTTCCCTTACCATCCAGGAGCTTGGCCTTACCATTCATGAATTATACCTTGAAACCAATGCTATTCAGTTGTGCCACACTTAGTAGATTACACCTTAGTCCTTCAACCCAATAGGCATTATCACATTTGATTCCTTTAGTTAGAGCAATACAACCTTTACCTTTCACATAGCAAGGTCCATCATTCCCAAAACTGACATTCCCACCATCATAATGCTCAAGATGTTCAAATTTAGTTTTATCACCAGTCATGTGGTGAGAAGAACCACTATCAATTATCCAAGTGTCATTTTTCCTAATATGAGAGTAAAGTGCAGTCTTTTCATTATCTTCATTTTTTGACTCATCCTTAATAGCAATGTAAACCATTTCATCTTCATCTTCGTCACTATCAGAATCTTTTGCAATATAACAAGATTTCTTATCTTTATCCTTGTAGCTTTTGAAATCTTTCTTGCCTTTTTACTTGTTGAACTTTCTCTCACCTTTGTCTTCTTTGTTTGGACATTTAGCAACAATGGGACCAACCTCATCACATGAAAAGAAAATCAATGGTATTATTCCTTTGTACTGTCCTTTTCCTTTGGCAGCTTTCTTTGCAAGTAATGCTTCAATGATTTCTAAATCTTCATCATCAGAATCATCATCACTATCACTGTCAATTTGTTTTCCTTTTGAGTTTCTATCCATCTTACCAAGGTTTAATTTAGCTTTGAATGTAGATTCAAAATTTCTAGGATTAGGAGAATAATTGTCAAAATTGTCCAACTCAAAAGCTGTAAGCCTTCCAACTAATACAACTAGAGTTATATCATTACTGCACCTCATCTCTTGAATAGCTGAAACTCTAATTGCATAGATAGGAAGTAAAGTCCTCAATGCCTTACTAACCACTGTTTTGTTTTCAATTGTTCCACCGACAAATCTGATGGCACTGACACTTTCCTTGATTCTTTCACTATATTTTGTAATGTCTTCTCCTTCTTTCATTTTCATCTGATCAAACTGACCTCTGAGAATTTTTGCTTTGGCTCTCTTTACATTTTCATCTCCTCCATGTATATCATGTAGTTTCTTTCACATATCATAGGCAGAAGGGCATTCCTTGACTTCATCAAATTCTGAATAGATGAGTGAAGAAGCTATATCAATCGTCATTATGTTATGATTCTTCATGTCCACCATCTGATCCATAGACATAGGTCTCGGTAGTTCCACATACTTGTGGTCCACTAATTGCAAACCAGTATCTCCAATAGTAGATAGATGTAGCCTCATCAAATCTTGTCATGCAACGAAGTTGTCTTTGTTAAGCTTGGGGATCTCCCTTCTATAAGACATCTCTGATCTTTAGCATAGGCCTTGAAACCTTCCCTGAAAGCACCAAATGCTCTAATACCAATTGTTGGAAATGGGTTGAGTAACTGAGAGGGGAGGGGTGAATCAGTTACCACAAAAACAAATCCAAGTCTCTTAGATGTCTTAATCAAACTTATCACTTTTACTTGGTTAACAAAGATATTCTGTTGTTACTTGGTTAACAAAGTAATCTTAAAATATTAACTGTGATTTATCCTTTAGTGATTAAGTGTAGAAACATAAAGCATAAAACAAATAACATGTACACAGATGACACCAAGATTTAACGTGGAAACCCAATTTGGGAAAACCACCAATTGTAACTAGTTACTATTTTTCACTCTTTTGAAGTGAGCCCTGTTAGGAGCCAACCCTGTTAAAGGTTACAAAACACACTGTTAGGTGTGACCATGTTAGAGGATTTAATCACCCTGTAAGGAGTGGCCTTGTTAGAGGTCTTCAAACACTTCAATGTAGAAATGTCACCTTGTGAGAGGATTTATGAAAGACTGTTAAGTCTACTCTGTAAAGAGATTTGGATCACTGCTACAATTGTTAGAGACTAATAATGGATTGACCTGTTTGACGAAGCAACTGTCTTTGATGATTTGGATCTCTGCTCTGGATTTAAACTAGATCCTCACTAATAAAATTTTCTATTGCATCTCTGTCTGGATGTTCTGTCCTTAATCATAATCCCATCTGATTTCTCCTTCACTCTTCAAATTATCAAAAGAACTCTTCCACTTATTACTTCTTACACACATTCAATCCTAACTTGACCTTGTATATATCTGATAGGCCTTGTCAAGTCGGCCTGAATAACCTTCCAAATAAATAATAAAACTTAAGTCTGTCAGTTGTATATAACCAATTAAACATAAAATGTAAAGTGTTGAACTGGTCGACTAACACTAAATGCATAACTCGGTTAACACTGTAATCCTTCAATGCCCGACCATTACTGTATTGCCCGAGTGAACTCGGTTAGATCTAAAAATCACTTTGGTCTTCTTCAATACCCGAGGAACTTGGCATACACTGATTGTGCTCGGTTTAGGTATAGAAATTTGTGTAAAAACACTACATTTGTATATACATCGATGACAATACACAATTAAATAATTGTCTTCTACAAAAATTTGGGGGAATATTAATAAAAATTAAGTTGTTTACTTATGATCTTTATGAAGCACGAAGTTAAATTTGGTATGTTATTGATGCAAGACTTTCAAATAGGTTAAATCTATTCCAATATTTTTTAATTAGTAAACTATGGGGTTAATGCTCATTCCCATTATAAGAACAAATATCACTTTAGGCCCATGAATGGGGAGCACAAAAAATGAGAAAGTGACTAAAGAATCCTAAGGGGAGCCCAAAAAACAAAGGAGAGCTCAAAGAAAATGAAATGATGCTAGTAAAATCACAAATACTATAGAAACAATCACCTGGTAGGGGCATCTTGTTTATCTCTTTTGGCTATCCCCCTCCTCATACTCATAGTGAAGAGGGCATCCATGGTCCATTGAATTGACAAGATTATACCTTAATAATGATAATGGTGGTGATGTAATCTTAAACTTTATGAATGATAAAATATTAATTTATAAAGAGTTCACAAGGTATTTGCAAATTTAGACCAACTTCCAATAGTCAAATGAAAAGATCAAAATCAGACCACAAATGATAGAGATTGATACTCACACATATTTGAATCTGACCCCTTTTGGAGGGACTAGGGTGCTAGGCACCCTAGTCTAAGCTTAAACTATGGTGATGGGTGTCATAGTCTTCTCAAATGGGGACTAGAGAAAGTGGTGGCAAAGTATGAGGACCCAAAACATAGGATTAAGTATGAATATTAGCATAAGATGACAATAGGATATGATAAGGCTCCAATAGGCTTAAAATGACCCATGATAAGGTACACTAAAGTAGGAGCCCAAATAGAGTGTAAAATTGTGAAGAGTTACATTTTACTACACTATAGAAAGTTTTCCCAACAAAAGATAACACACGTATAAAAGAAAAATACAAATGCCTAAGGCTGAGAAATGTACATACAAAATCACGTGTTACAAACTCAATGACTTTCATACACACTACATGTCATGTATAGTTGAGATTATAATGGAAAATGACATTGATACTGAATAATCACAAGGAGTGGTATTGGTTGAAGGAAAACAAAAAATAGTATCCACAAATTGTAATAATCTATTCAAAACAATAAACATGGACAAATTAATACCTCTATACAAATCACAAATTCCTTCAATAGAATTTCCCATTACCTGCTTCATAAAATAAAACAATAAATACAAAAATGAACTATAATTCCTAACATACACAAATCAACAAAGAGAATAAAGATTCCAATAGAATCTTATGTTGAAAAAATACAAGACACATCAAAACACATATTTGCAATTTGTGCACAACTACATTTAAAGAAAAAAAAAATCTTACACAAAAAATAATAGACACATATGATGCTATTGTCAAAGAAACAAGACTTATTTGGTAACAAAATATGCAAGTTTTATAACCACCACTTGCAACAAAAAAAAATCATCATATGTAACCACAAAAAGATCAAATTAAACAAGTCATTACAACACATAAGTACACATTCAAAACTTGGATAAAGAATAGTGTCTTTTTGAATTACGTTTGAACACATTTGGCAACTAGGACACAAAAGATCTCAAATTGGACTAAATAACAGATTATTAATGTGAAAATGGACATCAATATTATATAAATAATGTTTCCATGATTATCCAATGAAATATTTACAATTTTTATTGCATTGAAGAGACGTTGACAATAGACAAATACATGCCATAAAGGAAGAGTGTGATCAAATTATTATGAATGCTCCTAATGAGTTGTGCAAAAAAAACTATGCAAAATGCAAAATTTTAAATAGAATACAAATTAGCATGAGAATTTGTATTTGATGCAAGACAACACCCTTTTCTTCTCAAACAACTCATAAAACCAAACTTCTCAAATTTAGATTTAGATACACGTATTGCAGTACAATGAAATAAGTTTTATCCAATTTGCAAATACACTATTTAATTTGCACACAAATCTACAAAGAGAGTCATCGATGTCTTCCCTTCCTCTCATTGATCACACCCTCACTCTTGTTTCAACCTTTCACTGTGCACTATTTCTTATCCTACACATTCCTCTTTGGCAGTCCGCCATATCCCTCGTTGGCACCTTCTAATTCTGAAGGAATTTGAAGGGGCCATGTTGAAATTTTGCCTACGCATGAAATGAAACTCCTGAAAATTTGTTTGAAAGGGCTTAGTTTGAGAGCCAATAAGTTTGATTCCCATTAAGTATCATGAGAGTTGGCTTTAGAAATTTATTTTCCTCCTATCAAGAAGCATACACATCAATTTGCAACCCTCTACAATCAATTTGAGAAGGTTTTGATGCACTTAATTTGAGGGGATAACTTAAATTTGCATATTGCACATATTCATAAATAACGAAGTAGCCTACTTTGGAGACTAATATCTCATTCCCAGTTTACTTTCATGACAAACTAAGTGTTCTTCTATACTGTAGGCATGAAAGTGAGTTCCCAGTTCTATATTGAGGCCCCAATGAGTCAAATCTGAACGCAATTCATTCATATTCTCAAGTTGCATCCACCATATAGCCTTTTTCACAATCTATTGATTGTCAAGACGAGCCAAGAATTTTCCTATGATTTTTGTATCTCAAAGTACTTGATTGCAAAGTTTCAAGTCTTGGGGAGTTTGTTTCATATTTTTACCAAACCCATTCCAAATGCAGTTTCTTCATTATTTCAGTTTGCATGTTCAAAATTGTTTAAGAGAGGTCAATTTTGACCATTAGTATCTTACAAATTTGAATGTGTTTGGAAAATACTTCTGGCACCCACGTTATTTGTATCTCAATAAAAAAATCCTATCATTGACAGTTTCATGGAAGGTCATTTGCTATTTTATCAGGAGGTGTGTCGGCAGGGTTTAAGATTGGTTCTGGTGTACCCAGTTGCATAAATACTGAAATGGTCAACTTATGAGATTAAAATCCCTTGCCTCATGCATCATCAAGGAAAGTCATTTTGTAGAGTGATTCTTTGTAAGTGAGTTTACGTAACTCTCAGTTTTTGAAAGATGAAGATAGTGCATGGTCAGTTTTTAGGGTGATTCCGGAGGCAATTTGCTAGTTTTGAGTACTGGACAAAAAAGTTCATAATCAAGTTTCAAGGATTATATATTTTATGAATTTTTGTCCAGATGCTTAATGGAATCATCAGAAAATCAATTTTGGAGCTCCGGTTATTTGCAAGTGAAATTTTTTTAAGCCGAGCCCACAAGGAGATCTGACATTACCCCAAAGAAAATTTAAAGCATTGGCTTTAAATGTGAATTTTAAATTTATATTATTAGAATTATTTATTAATTTAAATAATAATACTTTAAGGGATGAACCTAGGTGAAACTTTAAATCATTTTGAAGAAATTATTTCATTGCATGAGGATTCTTCAAAGAGTGGGCATCCTGATTTATGTAGTGGGACCAAAAAGCTATAAAAATAAGTTATTTTAAATCATTATTTGATAATGGTTTAAAATGTTATTCTTTTCAATACGAAAGGATCGTCCTCTTGCTCTGTTTCCCAAGCAGGGAATCTGTTGATATATGACTCATTAGGTTGTGTTCTATCCTTCAACCTTGTGTAAGGCCCTCCATGAGGTGTTTGAGACATAGTGTGGTCCAGATTTTGTAACTAAAACAAGTGATATAAAGCAAACAAAAAAGGATAACCTTTCTAAGGAAGTCCGAGTTATGTTTTGGACAAGGGTAATTCTAAGGACAGATGTCGATATATCTTGATCTCAAACTTGTGATGATGTAAAAGATAAGATTCGTTGACCTTTGCCTGGGACAAAGTCACTTGATAGAGATAATGATGATGTTTGATATGATGAGATCAAGATATTTCGAGTCTGAGCTTTCGAACCAACAATGTTTTAGACAATAATCGTGCTTTTTAGAGAAGGGATTCTCTTTAATGTTTATAGATTTACACAATGTTCTTCATGTTTTTCTGCGATACATAGTGGTCTTTGACACAAAATGAAGAGTACTTTCAAGGTTTTAGGTCAAAATAGGTGTAAAATATCTCTGGTCAACTGTGACACAACTCCACTGATTGCGGCAAAGTGAATGGTTGATTGCGGTATTTTATCACCGATTGTGGTAATAAACAGGTTGATTGCGGCAATAAACAAGTTAGTTGCGGCAGACTTCCGTCAATTGCGACAAAATACAGGCAATTGCAGTAAAAAGGAAACAGTCTAAAAAAAAAGACTAGAAGATAGGTATCATTGTCTGACAATTTTGATTTTCTGGAACAAGGCTTCTGATTTGCAAGATAGTTGATGTTGACAACCCTAGAATTTAACACGTTTGACTCATTTTGATAGTTTGGATGTTTGTTTTGCATTTTTAGAAACTGATCAAAGAACAAGCACAACAGATACTATGTTTTGAAGAACGAAGACTGACAATGTGTATGTTCTACAACTTTTTCAAGTTGCAAGCTTATCATGAGGTCTCAACAATGAATTGTCACACTACTAGGACATGAAGGTCCACAACATAGGCACCTGTGTTTTTGCCGTTGCCAAGTATCATTTCCGTGGAGTGAAGATCTCTTTCACTACACAAATACCTTGGGACACATATGTTGGGAATGTTGGGGGGAAATTCTACAACCCCTTGCACTATAATAAGGTATCTGTTCGGAGGTAGATCGGGTTGGCCTTTAATTAGAAAGGTTGTAGTAAGGGTCCGTAGCATCTATCCAATTGGTTTGTATGTGTGTGACTCACTTAAGAGCCTAGTTGACAATGTTGGCTCCTTAGGGATATTCACCCGATCCAGACTATCATCAACACACCTCGCTCGAGTTTGGCTAGATAAGACAGAACTTTGGTTCGCGCCTTGTTTATATACCAATCGGAAGGATTACCGATTTAAGGTCGTTCTCCGAGGAAGAAGCGCATTCCCCGGATAGGCCTTTCTAAAAAGTATAAAGGTGTTTAATCTAACAGATTGTGCAAGTGCACCCAAAACTCAAGACACAAGGTAAATCGATTAAGCTCTGAAATTTTGAAATGTGAACTAAGCTACACCACCATACAAGCATAAGTGTTCAGTTTTAAGCCCAAAAAGTAGGTTTTGATTGCTTGTTCAATTTTAATGCACCAATTTGAGAGATATTTTGCCTTTGTTCAATTTTAGTCCCCACATCAATTTTAAGCACCAAATTCTAAAATGTGAGATGTAAGATGTGTGACAATCATTGTTCTTTTAAGCCCAAATTGATAAGTAAATGAATTTTAGGTTGTATTGTTATCTTGTCTCCTCGATTCGAACCTGTCAAAGAAAGTGTTTAGTATCTCAAGAAATGAAAGCTTTTCAATCCAAAACAACAGAATATCTGGAAATTCCAGGATTATTGAGATTGCTGAAATTAATGGTTGACTTTATACTTACTTGCAAATCTCTTGATTGAATCAATATACCTGGTGTATGCTTTGCTTTGATCTTCAACTGCAATTGTGAGAATAGCCCTTTATTGTGATTGATAGTTGATGGTTTTCCTCCTTGCGGCTCTTAATGCTCTAGCACTTGGTATTATCCAATTATCTTTTTTGTCATTCACTACCAGTCAACCCTTCACAGAAACCAAGAAAAATAGACAAAATTGTGGCTTTTATGTCAATTGCGGTACTGATTTTTCAACTGCGCCAAACTTTGGTCAATTGCGGCAGAATATTGGAGATTGCGGCAAATAACATTCTTATGCGGCTGGATGCTTTCGATTGTGGCACAGATCGGTCAATTGCGGTACAGTACACGCGATTGCGATAAATTATAGGTAACTGCGGTCAAATACAATCAATTACGACACAATACCAGAAGATAGAATAGACAGAAGATGACAGAATAGCGATGTGAAAGCCTGCAATCAATTGTGGTATTAAACTAGTCAATTGCGGCATGATATTGTCAATTGTGGCAAAATAGCAGCGATTGCGAAATAGCATAGATATCGATAAAAAGATGAATCTTTTGGTCTGCAACCGTACGACCGTGGCTGATTGATTTTGTCTATCATCTGCAAGAGATATTTGAGCTGTTTGTTTCACGTCAAGTTCACCAAAATCTATGCCTCTCTTTCGTGATTCGTGGTTCCCAAGATTTCCAAAGGCGAGGGTTAGTAGTAACGATTTACAATGATACAAATCAAATACACAAAGCTACCAATAACAAATAACTTGAAACGTAACCAATAAAATGTACAAGCAAAGAAAGGAAAACAAATGAATGCAAACCCCAAAGTGCTTGAAGCTTCTATTGTCCCTCTCTACTCCTTCTGAAATGCTATTTTTGATGCTCAGTATTGGTGTGGGCAGTGTCTATGACTTGAGAAGTGTCGAGAATTTGATACTTGAAATGTGTGTGTGATCGCAAGATGGCTTGAATGCTAGAACCAAATTGACGGAGTAATGGCGCATGAGAGCTTGAAATCCTAGATCCTTCAAATGGTTATGAAGGGTTTATTATATAGGAATTGAGGACGATATGAACGGTTGAGATCAATCCCAGAGATAGGGAGATGAACGGTTGAGATCAATCCCAAAGATAGGGAGATGAACGGTTGAGATCAAAGGGAACTGGAGAAGCCATCAGTAAACTCCACCTCTTCAATTGGTAAAGAGGAGATAGAGTTTGGTTGACTGAAG
>MU223601.1:784387-816770 GCA_018584345.1 Thuja plicata | reverse complement strand
ACACCATATTCACATGGGATGAGGAGTGTGATAAAGCCTTCACATTGTTGAAAACATACTTGATGAATCCACCTATCTTAATGTCACCAATTCAAGGAAAACCTTTGTTACTCTATATTTCAGCAACGGAAAGATCTTTAGGAGTCTTATTGGCACAAGAGGATGATGAAGGAAAAGAAAGGGCTATCTACTACTTAAGTAGAACCTTGATCAAATATGAGTTAAACTATAGCTTCATGGAAAGGGCTTGCCTAGTAGTTGTATTTGCCTCTGAAAAGTTAAGACATTATATGTTGTTGCATAAGGTGAAGTTCATAGCCAAGATTGATCCCTTAAAATACTTGCTTAGCAAAACAGCTTTAACTGGAAGGATTGCAAAGTGGGTCATGGTACTTATTGAATTTGACATTGAATATGTTGATAGGAAAGAAATCAAAGGTCAAGTTATAGCCGATCAATTGGCTGAATATCCTCAAGAATCTACACATCCTATGCAAGTGGAATTCCCAGATTTTGAAATTGTGAATGTAGAAGCTAAGACATGGACTTTATACTTTTATGGATCCTATACCCAAAATGGTAGCGGAGCAGGCATTCTTTTGATTACACCACAAGGTTACATGATCCCAAAATCTTACAATTTATTGTTCCCTTGCACCAATAACATAGCAGAGTATGAAGCTTTGGTCATAGGAATCAAGATGGCCTTGGAATGGAATGTCACAGAATTACAAGTCTATGGGGACTCTCAATTAATCATTAATCAAGTTAATGATGAATATAATACTAAGGATGAAAAATTTATGCCTTACAAGAAATTGGTGGATAATTGGAAAAAGTACTTTGATTTGATTACCTTTGAATAAATTCCCAGAGACAAGAATAGAGCAGCAGATGTAATGGCTACTTTGGCATCTTTACTTCAAATGCCTGATCAAAATAAAAAAATATGAATTCTTGGTGGAAGAATTGGTTAAACCAACATTTGACCTACCTGATACCCAAATTATTGCGCTTTTAAATGGACATGACTCACCATGGTATGGACCCATCTATGCCTACCTAAAAGATCAAACCCTACCTATAAACCAAACCCGTGCTCAAAAGCATAATTTCATAAGACAAGTGGCCCGTTATACCATCCTTTCTAACACATTGTATCGTAAAGGTCTTGACAGAACACTCTTTAGATGTCTAGAGGAAGATGAATCCAAATTAGCTTTAAAAGACGTCCACAAGGGGATTTGTGGGTCACATTTGAGTGGTTTAAACCTAGCTAAGAAAATCCTACATATGGGGTACTTTTGGAAAACCTTAGAAAGAGATGCTTGTCAATATGTCAAAGCTTGTGCAAAATGTCAATACCATGGAGACCTAATCCATGCACCAACACAAGAATTACACCCTTTTGTCACACCATGGCCATTCTATCAATGGGGCTTTGATTTAATTGGCATGATTTATCCACCTTCTTCAAATGGACACAAGTATATAATCACGAAAATAGAGTACTTCACTAAATGGGTTGAGGCTGTCCCTTTATCAACTGCCACAGGGAAGAAAATTTCCATGTTTATCCTAAATCATATCATTTGCAGATATGGCATTCCTCACGCCATCATCATAGATAATGGAAAATAGTTTAAGAACAAAGATGTTGATGAACTTTGTGATACATTCCATATTGCACATCACTCTTCATCCATTTACTATCCCCAAGGTAATGGACAAGTAGAAGCTACCAACAAGAACATCCTTAAAATCCTTAAGAGATCCATTGGCAAGTCAGGAAAGGATTGGCATCTTCAAATCAATCTAGCATTGTGGGCCTATAGAACTAGTATTCGAACCCCGACAGGAGCTACACCTTTCTCATTGGTTTATGGGGCCAAAGCTGTTCTACCTTTAGAAGTTGAAATACCATCCCTAAGAGTCTCATTGCATGGATTAATCACAGATGAGGATTATAGAGTTTCCCGACTTCAACAATTGGAATTGTTGGAAGAAAATCAAACTCAAGCCTATGATCATTTGAAAGTGTATCAAGATCAAATTTCAAGGAACTATAACAAGCATATAAAACCAAGAACCTTTCAAGTAGGAGATCTCATGTTGAGAGAAAATCCAAAAAATCAGGTTGATAGAGAAAAGAAAGGAAAGTGGGAGGCAAATTGGCTTGGTCCTTTTGTCATTGTTTCTTCATTTGGAATGGGGACCTACAAATTAGTCAATTGTGATGGTGATGAATTACAAGAACCTATCAATAGCATTCATCTTAAGAGGTTCCACACCTGATTCAGAGGAAAGAGTGTAAGCGGAAAGAGTATAAGTTGAAAGTATTAGATGAGTCAGCATCACCTTTGTACATAGAAAAATTCAAAAATACCAAAAATGAGAAAAGATCAAAATCCAAAAAAAATCAGAAAGTTCAAAAAGCCAAAAACATTTGAAAAAGAGAAAAAGTGCCTTGGTGAAAACCTAGCAATAGGCACCTTGGTAGAAAAAAAAGGAAAAAAGGAGAAAAAGAGCAATAATCCCAAGAGGTGAAAACCTGGAAACAGGCGCCTTTTGTCCCTTAGGTCTTTCCTAGTTGCATTTGTACATATTGCGTTTCATCATCTCACTTGTCCATATCCTCATTGCATTTGTCATTTGTGCATCGTCCTAATAAAGTCTCAGAGATGCATTTTTGTCACATTCTAGGTTCAGTTGCCCTAAGTTTCATATTAGTCGCATTTATCACTCAGGGGCATGCATCATAGATTTTTGGTACTAAATGGATTCAATCGTGCAACATTTTAGTGACACATCAGAAGCAGATTTTTAGATTCAGAAGAGAGATTTTTGGAACCTTTGATGAATATCATTGTTCAACCCTAAACAATTTGATTGCATAACATGATCCTTGACCTTCATTGACTTATTTTATCAGGATTAAAAATTGACACACCCTAAATGATCAGACTGTCTGAAATTCTTATTTGAAAATCTTAATACATTTCACAAACACTTGGAAATTTTTGATGAGTTTTTCATTGACCTTTTTCGAGTCATGTTCTTTTTAGCTAACCGATGATGTTTCAACTAGATTGGAAATGATAGAGACATGATGTTTTCTCGAAGCTTCTGAGTGACTGTTTTGAGGAAGATCCTTTAACTAGTATGAAGATTGGCAATGATAGAGACATGATGTTTTCTTAAAGCTTCTGAGTGACTGTTTTGAGGAAGATCCTTTAACTAGTATGAATTCGTCTAAGGACATGGTCATCAAAGAACCATCAAGGAAATTCATATAGGAAGGAGGGTTAACCTTTGTTTGTTCACGCAAAAGGATACCTTGGCTATTTAGATTTTCCATATCTTAATACCAACATCCGCTTGCAACATTGAATCCGATTAAACCGGTATTCATACTCCCATAGTTTGGTTTTTCAACTAGTGAGGGTTGTACTTGGTTTCATAGAAAGGGTTACCACATGAGAGAAAGTCATATTCATATCTTATGGTCGCAGTGGCACCAGTAAGGATTGTATTGACTCCTAGTTCCACAATGCTCTATGATGAAAATATATCTCAGTTTGCATTTCTTTCGCAAACCTCAAGGACAATTAGTTGCATTGCATCTTCATTTTAGATTAATTGCATCTTCATGTTAGATTAATTTGCTTTCTCCAAGTTAGTTTTCAAATGGCTTGCCTTTCTAGCAATTTTCCAAGTTCAAGGGGGAGGATAAAAGTTAACACTTCATCAAATTTAATGGTTTCAAGTCATCAAAATGAGATTTTCCTTTGCGTTCATACTCATTTATCATTATTCATTACATATTCATATCAAGTGAAAAGCAAAGAAAAGACACATTAATCATCATCCATTTATCCGTATCATTTAGAATTGCATATCATAAGTTAAATTGCATACATCCAAAAAACAAAAAAGATAGTTGCATTCATTTATCATAGCACTAAGTATTGCATCCATTGCATTGCATAATCCATACATGGTTAAATAAGAAAAGCATGTAGACATAAGTTTCATTAACATTATTTGCATCCATTTATCTATGTCCTACTCTAAAACATTGCATCCAAAGCATAATAGAACTAAATGCACCATAGAAACATGTAGATATGCATAAAAGGAAATCTCATAACATCATCAAAGGAGGAATCAAAGATCATCATAGATAGATGTCCATCATCAATGTCTATAACATAAATCAGTACATCAAAGGTACATCAACAAAATGATCCATACATCAATGTCCTGATCAAAAATACATATGATACATCATCAATGCCATATCAAGATATCATAGATCCCGAATTTGTCTCATGACCCAACAGGCGCACCTGATCCATCTCCAACTATACTTGTGCCTAAACCCCCTGCACCATTGGGATCCCTATCACCTGCTCCATCCTGTGTACTAGGAGGTTCCTGAATAGTGCTCGCACTGGTAGGTAACTGAGCCAAAGTAGTCAGAAACTGCTGTAACATGGTAGAAACTTGATCTAATCAAGCAGTCACTATAGTCATCCCTGCCTATAAACCCTGAACATCCTACACTAAACCATCCATAATGGGCAGAACTAGAGGTGCCTATGATGCTAAAGGAGCCTATGGTGCCTGTGGCGCTAATGGAACCTAAGGTATCAACGGTGCCGTGCTACTCTATGGATCAACCTGTGAAATCTATCCATGCACTGGAACCTATCTAGCCACCTGGACATGTCTGTGTCTATATCTAGCCCAATCTGCACCAACTATCAAAGGATCTTGACCCTGAGGTACCTGTACCCATGCTAATCTCTACCAAGGCTACCTGAATCTGCCACCTCAGCCTCTAACATGTCCACCTCTCATTCGAGGTCCTACAAATATCTGTACTCAAGGAGCCCTAGGTGCCCTCTGAACCCTGCGTCTACGAGGTCTCCTACAATCATCACCATCATCACCATCATCTCCATCATCCTCTGAAAGCTCATCTACATGGGGAATGGGCTTTGCTAGATCTGTGAACTGGACAAACTGATGTCTCATGAACCACTCTCAATAGTTAGCTGACATCCCTGCATCTGCAGCATGTGTCATCATATCCCACATGGCATAACCTAGCTGATCAATCTACAAATAGGCCAACTGATAGTCCACCTGTGTCCCCCACATTGATCTCTTAGCCTATACCCTAGCATAAAGAGCCATACCCTGCGGCATGTCTTGAACTCGGCCGAACTGACAGAGTACTCTCCCAAAGAAAAATATTTCAATAACTATTGGTGATCGATCTATCATCCATCGAGGATAAAACATATATGGTAACTCATCATCATCCTCTCGCCAACTATCACACTACATATATGGTCTCCATATGACCTGATCTATGTCATCTATAGTGCATCTCCAAAATTCAACCTTGCCCAGATGATGCTGGACAACCATGCCATCATACAAAAATGCATATAGATACCCTCAGATCTACACTCGTGCTGAAACTGGTCTCATAATGGGGATATGCTCCCAAGTCCACAACTGTAATACAACTGCACCTACTGAAAGTGTTGCACTACGCCTATACACAACCTCATGCAAATCATGATATAACTATGCTAAAACACAAGAACCCCAATCAAATCTCTGAGGATGTGCAATCAAGTCCTCTAATATCCGGCCCCATCTGACCACAAAGCCACATCCTCTCCTATTTGGAAGAAATAATCCTCCAATCACAACTCCTAACAATGCTGATAAAGTGGGAAAAGAGGCAAACTGTGCCCAAGTAATGCAATCATCTGCAATGGTGTTATCTCCAAACACTCGTCTACATACACTACTATCATACACTGAATCATAATACACCCGCTCTCCATGAGTTAGGATCCTCAATAATCTGTAAACATCCTCGGGCGTGATAGTCATCTCGCCGAGGGGTAGATGAAATGTATTATAGTCAGAGTGCCATCGCTCTACCATAGCTATCAAAAGACCTCGGTTCAACTGAAACCGAGGGAGATCTAGAAGAAAACTGAGACCACATGTATTGATAGTCTACCGCTCAGGCGCTGTAAGCTCATCAACTAAATAAAAAATCCACAATGCTACACCCCGTACCCTCAACTTACGGTAATGTTCCTACATTTTGAAACAAAGTGAATCATATTATTCTTTCTCTTGGTGAACCATTCTACGTCAATCAAACATATTAAATCTATCTTTGCTCTAACTTGAGCATATTAAATTATTGCTCCTAACCTCTATATCGTGAGACACAAGGACAATTTATAATCATTTTTAATCACTTCCGATTGACCTATCAAAAATTCATCACTATGAATTTTCTAATATCCTAAACACTAAGTGACAATCTAGACAAACATTTTCTAGCTTGGAATCTAATTGAGTTATCTGGATGAACGATCGAAAAGACTTCATCTATTTTCTATCTCAAATTTCAAACTTCATGGTAGGTGGCACTTTAATTAGTGTACGCAGCTTTTCAAGCCCCACAGCGTTTAAATCATTAAACGCGACACTTTAAATCTTGGAAGCCATGCTTGGCTAATTAGGCAGCCTTTTAAAGTCCTACGCAGCTTTTTACATATCATAAACGGCTTTTAAAAACTAGGGTTTTTAAGCGGCTCTTTGCTATTTGGGTTACAAATTTTTCCTAATTCTTACACGGCTAAGGATTGCTCCTACATAGCTTTTTAACGTGCGGAGGCAGATTTTCTATGCCCTAAGCGACACTTTATCTATCCTACGTGACTTTTCACTAAATTCTACCTAGAAAGCATTAAAATCATGTATTAAATGCTATTTAAAGAGCAATAAATGCACTAGGAAAGTTCAAACCACTCACCGAAGGCCCGTAGTCAGGAGGTCTCTGATATCACCGTGCTCGCTTGAACCTATGCTCTTGAATGGGGACCACCATCGCTGTCAATCGTTAGAAGATCAGAGTAAAATCTCAATAGTAAAAAGTGAAAATGAATAGTAAATTTGGGTTTTTCACCCTATTTAAGCTATTTTACCCTATTTTGTGAGATTTTTAACCCAGTCAAACCAAATCTGCATATTCTGCACACTGGGGCATTTGTTCGACATCTTTCAACATCATTGTTTATCAGAAATGCAATCATCTTGGATCTATTCTATCAGCAGTATTCATCAAATTTTTCACATCTAAGATCAATATGATTTCATTTTTGAGGGGGCATCATCATATCATCCAACAAGGATTCATTATCATATCTTGTATCAAATCTGGGGCATTGAAATTTCAAACATTATTAGTGGGGCATCAAATCAAGTTTCATATTAGGGTTTCATACTAGAGTTTCATATTAGGATTTCATATCAGGGTTTCATATTAGAGTATCATATCAGGATTTCATATCAGAGTTTCATATCAGGTTTTTGTATCAGTCAATCAGCTCATCAGTATTAAATCAATGATCAAGATATCAAGCTTTCTTTGAATCAATGCGCTTCACACATCAATTCAAAGAGGGGCATTTGTAGACACCAAAAATTGACCAGGTGCATCTCAAGCATTCAAAACTATAAATCTCAGTTAAATGCCTTAAAATCTCATCTCAATGAAAAAAAAATGGATCAAATCAAATGGACATTTATTAAATCAAGAGGACAAAAATCAAATCAAATTAAAAGATCAAATAATCATGAAATCAAATAATCAAATTCAAGCCTAAAGGGATTAATCAAATTATGCAATTGATTTTTCAATTGTATAATTCAAATCAAAAAGATCAAATCCAACCCATTCACCCTCCCATGGCTAAATTAATTAAATGATTGAGTTATTTAATTCCTAATATCTTTGAGACAACCAACCAACTTTCCCTCCATTTGAGAACACCTCAAAGCTTTTGACTTAACCAAACTTTGATCATGATCAACTCACTCTACCCCTTACCCTTGGGAAAATGCTATAAATACAAGTCATTTCCTTTGTGTTTGGGATCCAAGAATTTCAAGAGCAAAAGAATCTTTATTATAGGCATTTGGAGAGCATTTGAGAGCTTTTGAGAGTATTTCAGCATTTGCATAGAATTTAGTATACCATGTTTAGGAGCATTTGTTGTTTTCTAACACATCTTGGAGAATTTTGAGCATTTTTAAGCTAAATTTGAGCATTGTTTATCTTTTATTTCTCATTCTAGGATTGTCCTTGAGAGAGATTAAGCCTGAGAGCTCTCTTAACAAAGCTTAGATAGAGAACCATGAGATGATATGGATTTTTAGCTTCAATTCTTAGATTAAATCATATTTGCTTTCCATAGAATTGTTGTTATTAGTCCTAATTTTATGAGGGTGTTAATGTTACAAACACAAGAGGTAGCTATGCAAAAGAATCATATCACCTCACCTCAACCATCTTCCACTTCCATAGGGAAAGTACATGCTCTTTGTGCATGATGTTTATCTTCTGGCACCACTTGGATTATTGATTTAGGTGCTTCTCACCGCATGTCTCACTCTCAGTAGTTAGTCACCACACTTGCCCAGAGTGATACTTCACATATTGCCATTGGCGAATCTGCACAACTTGCAGTTACAGGTTCTAGTATTGTCTCATTCTCTGGAAGTTGTCTATAGGATGTACTTCTTGTTCCTGACATTTGAATAAACCTCCTTTTAGTTTTTTAGATTTTCCATTCTGGCTCAAGGAAGACAGTTGAGTTCTCACCACATGATGTGGTTATTTGAGACCTCCATGACCCTAATATGATTGTGGCTACTAGAAGTGTAGATCCTCAGTCTCTCTTATATATATTTGATGGCTTTGAGAGTTTAGATGCTTCCGGGGTCTCTCTTGTAGCACATGCAGATACAATGATCAGACTTTGGCATGAGCATTTTTGCCATGTCAATTACAGATACTTACAACAGATGAGTGCACAAGCACTTGTGAGTGGGCTTCCTCTGATTTCCTATACTGATGATGTATGCCAAGGTTGTGCTCTTGGAAAACATCATAGGGATCCTTTTCCTGTAGGTCACTCCACTCCTCCTAAGGCACGTTTGGATCTAGTACACAGTGGTGTCATGTCATTTCTGACTCCTTCATTTTTAGGGGCTCACTACGTGCTCACTTTCATTGATGACTTCTCTAGGCATACTTGGGTATATTTTATCAAGTACAAATATAATGTCTTTGATATGTTTCATGTTTTGAAGACATTTGGGGAGAAGCAATCTAGTCTTTCTATCAGGAGGATGCACACCGACAATGGGGGGGAGTATGTTAATTATCTTTGAGATATTTTTTCACTGAACATGGTTTACAACATAAGTTGATAGTTCCACAACCCCTCAGCAGAATGGTGTTGCTGAGAGAAAGAACATAAATTTACGGGAGATGGCCAAATGTATGCTTCAGTCAAGTGATATGCAACCTTCTTTTTGGGCCGAGGCAATTAATTTTGCCAACTATATTTAAAATTGGATGCCTCATAAGGCATTATGACATATGACTCCTAGGGAGGCTTTGTGTCAGATCAAGCCTGATGTTTCCACATTCTGATTTTTTGGTAGTGAGGCTTGGGAATTTATTATAGATGCTCAAAGGAAAGCCGTGGAGAGGAAGAGGCGACCAATCATATTTTTTGGCTACTATGAGGATGTAAATGCGTACATGTTGTTTGATGTTGATTCTAGAGAGGTCTTGTTTTGATGGGATGTCCAGTTTGATGAGCACTATCCTCTGATGGATTCTCCATCACCAACTTCTCCCTCACTTTCTACTCCTCCATATTCATCTCTTGAGGATTATTTTTCTCTTGATGATGATGATGATGATCCACCATGTCCACCACCACCATCCTAATCCAGTTATGCCCTAGTGGGCCCATTTTATAGTTGATGCCATAGGTTCTTTGGCAGGTAATCCTACAGATAAATGTCATACTCGAGCTCAGATATATGGTTCTAGCCTTCTAAGTCATTCCATTTCAGATGAACCTCAAAAGTGTTCAGAGGTGAAAGATGACATAGAGTGGTATAGGGCTATGGATGAGGACTATTCTTCTTTGATGAAGAATCATACTTGGGATTTGTGTTCTCTTCTAAAAGGGAGAAAGTTGGTTCAATACTGGTGGTTGTACCGTATCAAGTATGGTGTTGATGGTTCTATTTGCAATTATAAGGCTCATCTTGTTGCAAAGGGGTTTTCTCTGGTGGAGGGTATTGATTACTCTGAGACCTTTTCTCCTATTACCAAGATGAATTCTATTCACCTTGTACTTTCACTTGCAGTTTCACAGGGATGGACATTTTTTTAGATGGATGTGAAGAGTGCTTTCTTGCATGGAGACCTCCAAGAGGAGATCTATATGGAATGGCCCCTATTTTTGTGCAGGACTCTTCCTTAGTTTTTAGGCTTAGACATTCATTATATGGTCTCAAACAAGCCCCTTGAGCTTGGTATGAGAAGATGGAATCTTTCTTTCTTTCTATACATTATACACGTTGCCATTCTGACCACACAATGTATCTTTGACGTTAGGGGATTAATATTCTCATACTTGTACTCTATGTTGATGATCTTCTCATCACAGGTAGCTCATCCTCTATGATTCAAGATATATAATGAGCATTGATGGAATAGTTTGAGATGACCAATCTCAGTCTTCTGTATTATTTTTTGGGTCTACAGATTATTCAGTCTTCCAATGGGATTTCACTCCTTAAGCAAAAGTATGCTCTTGATATGCTTCACAAATTTGATATGCTTTCTTGTAAGCCCGCACCTACACCATTTTAGTCTAGTGTTGTATTGTCTTCCACATGTCCTACACCTTCATTGTACTCCACTTTGTACAGATAGTTTATTGGCATCTTGTTGTATTTGACACACAGCTGTCCTTATCTTTCCTTTGCGGTTGGACTTGTCTCTAGGTTCTCCCATGATCCTCATGAGAGCCATTGGAAAGCTTCCAAACATATTTTGTGGTATCTTCGGGGCACTTCACATTATGACATCCACTACACATTGGGTTCCCCATACATCATTTTCTTTGCTGACTCGGATTGGGCTGGTGATGCTAATGATCAGAGGTCTACTTCTAGCTTTGTATTTTTCCTTGGTTCTGGTCCTATCACATGGTCTTGCAAGAAGCATACTGCTACTACATTATAATCTACAGAGGCTGATTATCGAGCAACGATGTTAGAAATTTAGGATATTTTATGGATTTCACAGTCTATGATTGAGTTTGGGTTTCCTCCTAATAGTCCTACTATTCTTTGGTGTGATAATCAGAGTGGCATACACATTTCCCGCAACCTAGTGGAGCATAAACACACCAAACACATTGAGATCCACATGCACTTCATGAGACAGTTGATTCAGGATGGTGCTCTCATATTGAATTACATACCTATAGAGGAGCAGGTTGCAGACATCTTCACTAAACCTTTGGCATCTCTACACTATCTTCAGTTGTGTGCTTTGCTACAGGTGAAAGAAGTTGTCCTTGGGAGGTCTTAGTGAGGAGAGACTTTCCTTCCTTCATGTTTTTTTTAGCATGCTTTTTCCATCTCTTTTTGGAGTAGAGTTTTTCCAATGTGGTTTTCTCCATTTCTCCACTTTACAAAGATTTGGTTGTGATTGGGTACATGATTAGACCTTGTTGCTGGGACCTATTTTATTGCTTTCAGTAGTTGTTTCTAGGTTTTTTAGCTTCTCCTTGAGTTTATCTTAAGGGGGAGTGTTAGAGTAAAAAGTTATTTATATTTTTGCTTATTAAAATTAAATCATTATTGATTTAATTATTCAGTCACCTTTTTATCTCTAGTTTACTTAAGCTAAACTTTAGGCATGTAATAATTAATTCTTTTATTAATTATTCATGCAACCTAGGTTTCTCCACCTTCTGGTGTTCGATCTCCTTTATAAGGAATGATCTCTTTGTAATTATTATTTCCTCTCTAAATGAATATTTTATCTTTCAGATCATTCTGAGTTTTTTCTCCAATCTTTGCTTTTGTAACAGGTTTTTTGCATCTAGTGTATCTTGGTGGTTGAATTCTTTAAATTCTAATAGTAGTGTGTAATGCCAGTGAGGACACATTTTATTATCAACAAATGGAAGCCCAGTGTGTAGCTGAATGTGACTTTCAGATTTATTCAAATCCACTTTATGAAGAAGTAATAGGGGAAGACCATACTATACCTTTTCATGATGAGTCTAAAAATAATTTTCAGATTTTTTCAAACCCTTTTTTTGATGAAAAAATAGATGGTAATCAGGCAGTTTTTTGCCGTGGAGTAGTTGAAGAAAGGTTTTATTATTCTGAAAATCTATTATATGATGAGGATGAAACATTACCACATGATGAAGATACTATGTTGACTTGTGAAGAAGATCAAGATGATGATGAGATTGATATATTAGATCTATCAATCTTTAATGACCTTGCATGTAGCCATGATGATGAATCAGAGAATGACCAACATAACCCATATGAATTTGTGCATTGTATTCAGAGTGATGAAGAATGCTTTTGTGGTGATCACATGGGTATGTTTGTTCAATTTACAGAATACTTACATGACATGCATAGGATTGAATATGATATTTTTTTCTTTGATATGCAAAATGACCTTGAGGTAATACATGATGGTCCTGGTCATGAACATGAATGCTTTCAATTCCCAGTACAACTAGTTGAAAATTTTACTGAGCATGATAGTGGGATTGGAAATGAAGGATGTTATATTACATATGAACATGCACCATCCAGTGAGTATGAAAAATATGTTTTAGATTATGATTTTTTTCAACATATGTTTGAAAAATGGAATTTTTGGTTCTACATCTTTGGTGGCATAGGGCCACCAATTGGAGAGTATATCTAATTCTCAGTCAGCAGGGAACCCAATGGAGTAAGGCGCTTGGTCTGCTTAACCATAGATCTGGATCCTTTCCATGCCCACAAGGGGTATGTGATG
The DNA here is from genome assembly GCA_018584345.1 of Thuja plicata. NCBI lineage: Eukaryota > Viridiplantae > Streptophyta > Pinopsida > Cupressales > Cupressaceae > Thuja > Thuja plicata. The sequence goes on along the minus strand of MU223601.1, from coordinate 803,797 downwards.
ACATTAAGTTTTTCCATTAGTATACTTAAGTGAAAAACATGATAAAGGTCATCGGTATAGGCATAACCAACAGAAAACACACTACAGAACCGACGAGATAACAATGCTTGACATGAAAATGATAAGTATAGAATTTCCTGACAAACACTGACAAGTGTTGAACCGAGCACAAAACATAAAGGTAATCACTGATGATATAGTTTTGTGAACATCGCTGACAGAGCAGAAAAGGCAAGGAACCCAATGAATAGTTCAAAATAGGGACACCGACGGAGTAGAAGACCGACAGAGAAAAGAATGAAAGAAACCTGACAGACTAACGGAGTAGCCCAACCATCAGAACCGACAGTCAGTTATAGAACCCACAAAAAGTGGATCTGACTTTCCATGTCAGATAAAACATTGTAATTCTATTTATAGAGTTTTAATTTGTTTTAAAACATTACTTGAGGGTCAAGCAAGTATATTGTAAAGGTTTTAAAGCATCCCAATGGATCTAAAACATAACTAACTAAAGATCAAGGTCAAGTTGTAAACCTTGGATCTAGAGTTAATTTGAAAATCGTGAATCAAGAATGGACCTAGAAACTAGTATATATAGATGTTCAATCATTTGTAATAGATAATGAGTTGATAAATGATTGTAGCCCTGAAGAGCATCTAAGCAGCAGAAGTGAATTCATGCAAAGTTCAGAAATAGATCATATCAGTTCTCAAGAACATAGACAAGGCTACCGACGAGAAGATACAAGGTATCATTCAATCACTCAACGTGATTACATATACATTGTAAGCTTTATAGGTTATGTTATCAGCAATTAGAGATTTCACATACTATCAGATCAACATTTATAATGTAGTTGCATTCTAACAAGTGCATCACATCAGAAATCCTTTAGTAGAAGGTGGAGTTAACAGTTCTTGATAAATCTCTTAATAGGGTGGACACCTAACGATGTTGCTAAAGCTTCAAACAAAGTAGATCTTAACAGGTCTCCAGTCTAATACTCCTAACAGGGTAGATCATCAAAAGTGATCAAATTATAAGCCTTAAACGATTCCCTTCATATCTGCATTTAGTGAAGTTTTGTGGGTGACATCCCCACCGCTATTTTTACTTCCTAACAGGAGTTTTCTGTGATATCATATCATGTGTTATGTTTTATTTACTTTCATGTATGTGTTAGTAATAACTGAGAGGGGGGGGTGAGGGGTGAATCAGTGGCCTCAAAAATTTATCCTTCAAACATTAACCACCAATCAAATAAACCTTAGATTATTAAGTCCCTACAAGATGCATGCCATGAGATACTGATAATGATTTAACTATCTGTCAGTTTTCCTTGTTTGTCCTTATTCTTCTTGATTACCGATAAGCAGTATAACTATCTACCAAAACTTAGTAAATAAGAAGAGTATACCGATCAACCCAGTGTTAACTATGTCAGATACAAAACAATAAAGAAATGAATCATACATACATAACACATGAATTTTTAACATGGAAACCTTGTTAAGGGAAAAACCACTGGGACCGGTACCCCAAATTTTCACTCTTCTGAAGTGAGCCCTGTTAGGAGCCAACCCTGTTAAAGGTTACAAACACACTGTTAAGTGCGACCTTGTTAGAAGATTTTATACATAGAGGTTTACACTTAGTATTGGGCATCTATTGCTACCATCCTTGAATCAGCATCCTTCTTAGACTGTCAATAGGTATCGGGAAAGTCCAATGTTACTTTCATGAATCAACCTTTTTGGTACTCCTTGGGATGTACCTCAATATATAGAAGAATGTTAAGTCCTGATCTGTTAAGAGACTTGATGCTTCAATGGTTAAACTGAAATAATATGACCTGTTTCTAATGCAACTTTGAATTGTAGATTTTCAGATCTATTTAAGTACATTACCTCTCTGATCAATGTATCAATTCAATTCTTTGTGCTCCACACTTTTTGCTTTGTGATGCTGTGCTTCACTATTCGTCGGTGTCTGCAGAATTCTTTAGCTCTCCTTCAGCTTGATTGATCAGGACTATATGAAGTTATTATTCATCAGTTTCTCTTCAGCATCCTCTTTCTATTCACTCCCCTTAATCCCATTCGTAAATGAATTAAGCTTGTCTCTTATATAGACATGATATTCACTATTTCTTGATTCTTGATTCTTGGCATGAAAAACAATCTAGCCAATTTGATTTAAAGCATAACTCCTGATTTATCTCGTAGTTATCTTCTTTCCAACTGTACAAATCTTCTTTAAATCAATCACTATTTATCTTTAAATTCTAGGTTGCAGGTCCTTGTAAAACCTGCTGTTCTCTTTGGTTTTTTGTAAAGGTTTCGGGTCCTTGTAAAACCTGTTTTTACTTAATCAGAACTCTGGTCGAATAAAACAAAGAAAACAACCAGTTAAGTCTATCTTTAGCTCTTGCCAGCTAGATATTTTTTTGTTTTTTGAACTCTTTGTTCCGTCGGTCAACTCTACAGTTAGTCGTCAGTGACAACTGACAGTTCCATCAGCGTGACTCTAGTTAGCTTCGGGATCTCCATCCGTTGGGCATCGTTGGATTTTTACTCATTGGGCAACTCTATTTTCAGCTCGTCGGTCATCTTGTGGTTTTGCTTCGTCGGGAAACACTGTCTTCTGCTCATCGGGTATCACTGTGACTTTTCTTCTTTGCCTTTACCGATGGTGTGCACTCTATCGGTGTTGTCTATCACTTAGTAAATACTTGAATTTTATGCATTGCTAAAAGCATAACCTTTGTTCCATTGATTCTCTGAAGTCTTTGGCATTATGTACATGACTGTTAAGATGATATCAAGTTGACATCAATGACAATACAAACTATTAACTGATTTAATGCCTTGCATTATCTTCAACTTAACATTATCAAACATTCAATCAGTTACATGTCATCAGTATGTTTCTTGAATGTTTACACATGTAAAGAACTTATGTTATAATTTCACATACATAAAGAAAGATGAACAGATAGATAGGTGAATATACAAATCTGATGATACAAAGGTTAATGGGCCATCACATAAAAAGTTTTAGAGGTACTGATTCACCCCTCCCCTCTCAGTACATCATTCTAGTAATTCCAACAATTGGTATCAGAGCTAAGTCTCTCTCTTGAAAAGCTTAAAGACTTAAGAGAAAAGATCAAGACAATGGAAAAGTACAGACTGGACAAGACTATTGAGAATGAACAGTTACAAATTCAGATTTACTATGAGCAATACAAGGAGGTGAGAGTAAGCATGAGAAATTTGCTTGATGAAAGAAAGATTATGGCAACTAGTCTTAATGAGAAAGATTATCAAGAAGAGGAGATCCCAGATTACTTCAACTCAGTTGAATCCGCAACAAGAAAAGTATCAGACACATCAGTAGAAGAGATCACAAGTATACAAGAGGTCAATCTACATCTGACAGAGAAAATCAAGATGCTACAAATCAAGAGGACATTGGCTATTGATGATAGGAGGAAAATTACAGAGAAGCTAAAAGAAAAAGAATCAGAGATTCAAAGACTTACTGATCATCACCATAAGATTACCAATCAGATTATTCTTATGATTCAAGAAGAAAAAAAATTAAATACTGAACTAATTGAAAGAATACAGATCATCGGTGAGCTAAGAGAAGAGAATGAAAAGCTAAAGCATGAAGTCATAATTCAGAATCAACACAATGAATTAATCAAGAAAGTTGAAGATAGCAATAAAAGAAGGAATGATTTTCTTGACAGACAAAGAAGAGTCAACAACTACACAGGTATAGGGTACACCAATAATGGAGAATCATCTAATCAATTAGATCAAAGGAATGTTTATGAAACTCCAAGAACCAAGAAGCTATCATGCAATCACTGTGGAAAACCAGGCCACATCTCAAACATTTGCATAAACAAAATGAAAGGTATTCCTCAATCACAATCTACTTTCATTGGTAATTGTTATAAATGTCACAAGAAAGGACACGATGCATTTGAATGCAGATCCAAGGTGACAAATCCAAAGAAGGAAACCTACATGGACAAGTACTGTCCTACCTACAAAATGAATGGACATACACATCAGGAATGCTGGAAAAAGAACAAGAAAGAATGGACACCAAAAGAACCTGATAATGACTATAAACCGATAAGAATCGGTAACTCATATGTTTGGGACTATAACACATGGGTGAACTGTACAACATGTGGAAGGTATGGTCATATTTCTACCAATTGTATGATAAAATGGACTAGAAGACCAAGAGGATGGACCAATCCAGGTATGGCATGTTTACATTTTCATAAGGTTGGACATGTGATAAAATATTGTAAAGACCAACTAACAGACACAAGTACTTATCCCAATGGAAACACCATTGATGACATCAAGAAGATGAGAAAAAAGATGTGGAGAAAAGATACAAACAATGAAGGTGCTGGAACAAGCAATGAAAATGATGACACCCCATCCAATGGATCTGATGGCATCACCATTCCCAACTAAGTTGCACAAGTAAGTATGGACCTGCATTATGACAAGTTATATTATGCATCAGTTCCATTACACATTGATCATATTAACAAAATTAGCATTATTGAAGATGCACTATATTGTTACTTGTAATATTATTGAAAAATAATTCCATCGGTTAATGGGTACAAATAAGCATCGGTGAACACACACAGTAAAGTTGACACTACTTACCGAAATGTATCGAGCATTACACAAAATCCAAGTCTCTAAGTGTAACCGATAGACATTGGTGCCGACAGAAGTTGTCGTTGCCATTTTACCGACAATCATCGGTGAAATCACCAAAGCTACTAGCTACCTCGAAAAATTGTGCCTACATCGAAGATTTTATTTATGCCTCAACCGACAAACTCAGTCTTTGTATACCAATGAGTTGTTGGGCATTAATGACAACTTAGGGCATAAAAGTTATAAAAGTGCGATGGAAGAACTCATTTCACACCCACGATTTTCAAGCAACGAAGTAGAGGTAAGTAGAGCGATTGAAGAAAAGATTGAAGTGCAACCTCAACAAGATTCAAACATGACTCAATAGATTCATGAGCGATCACAGAGATTCAGTAAGTACCTACAATCATTGACCACACTGTGTTTAAATACGAAAAGCCCTAAATTTGAAAACACGATGGCATCTACTTCAAGAACAACAAAATTGAAAGAGGATAAGAAGAAAATGATTAATCTTATTAGCAATAGTACTTGTGTTGAAACTAAATACAAGTTACACTGAGAAATTGCATTGCAACCTGATGATTCTGGAGCATTCTCTAGAATCCCACCTAGGGTTTTGCTGGTAGAAGACGTAAGGTCCTATATACATTGAAAGATCTCAGAATTAGTAGATCTAGACCTAGACAATTCCTATAAGTCACTATGTGATGAAATTGGAAACCTAAAAGAAGAGCACAAGCATCTGGAAGTGAAAGGTCTGACAAATGCATTACACTTTCCTAGGGTTTTTAAGACCAAATGGATATAGATAGTTCTCAGCAGAATGCAATACCAGACATTATGGCTTGATGAGCCAAAACGAATAACAAAAGATTTTATTCATGCAATTACTGGATATCCCACAACCGACAAGCCAAAATCTCACAAGAACCCATCCATTAAGGAAGTAGAAAAGTTAATAGGTGCAAAATCAGACAAAAGAGGTCTCAAGGTTAGCACCATCACCAATGAGGAACTCAAGTTTGGTGCATGTGTGGTAGGATACAAAATCTTTCAGGCCAGCAGAATGAACAACATAGCAAGCACTGCTATGAGCACAGCCTACAAGATCATTAAAATAGGAAAGAAGATGGATCTTACAAAAATATTGTTAAATCAACTTGAGGAGAACATGAACACCATAAGGTCATTAAGGACAAACACTTGTAAGTTTGGTACTCTTATTATGTGCATATTCTTTTACTTTAAAGAATACTTTCCTTCCATAGGCAAAGTAGTATGGGACACAAGCAAACCAGTCACCATACAGATATGTGAGCACATAGAATCATTAGGTACAGATTTTGATGACCTAATGAATGAGTACTTCAAAGGATTTAAGGAAAAGATGCAAGCTAGAACAAGGATACCTGAGAGTTTGATAGAAGAAAACAAAGATGACATATGTTTTATGGTAGATACTGATTTTACCTATATCAAACCAATAGTACCTAGATAATCTTGGCTATCACCACTAGATTATGAAATCAAAATAGGACAAGCTACTATGTGCATCCAAGAACTATTGAATGAACTAGTGGACAACAAGCAAAAAATATTTGGCACTTATGAAGAAGCCAAACCAAAAATTAAGTCAACTCTTGTTGTCAAGAAAATTGTAAATAAGAAGAAAAAAATGGTAAAGGACTTAACCAAGAAATGTGTAGTTACTAAAGAAGGTGAAGAGGAAACAAAGGAAAGGAGAAAGAAACTGAGGGCCAGTCACCTATCGGTGAAGATATAGAAAAGAGTGATTAAGAGGCTACATAGTTTGATTCACCACCTTCTCCTCCACCTAAGAAATCAAGGACAACAACCTCTTCAAGAACAAGAAGCAAAATAGTAAAGGAAACAACTCCTTCACCATTAAAGAAAGGAAGAGTGAGAACATACAAGAGGAAACCAGTCTCACCAAATGGGAAACAAACCAAAAGGAGGAAGTTAAATAGAATAAGAGAAGATCTAGATGACTCGGCTATGGATGAAGCTGACATAGAAGTACAAAAAGGGAAAGAACCCTTGATTCCTAAGACCATTGATGAAATATGTAAGAACATTTCAGAATCGCAATCTATTTCAGATCCTAATATTAGGAAATGGTTGAAATTTGATCCAGAGGATCAAAACAAAATTCAAGAAGCTATAATAGCTAAAATGTGCAAACACCATTATGTTCCACTTCAATTAAAAAAATATGAAGTACCCAAGGAACTAACAAAAAGATTGTCTGCAAGATGGACATTTGCACTTCACCAGGAAAAAGAGATAAGAGAAAGAGTACTTGTTACTCTTATGCCTTCTAATTCAAAGAAGGAAGAGATAAATAAAATGATGAAAAAGTATGAAAAGGAGTTCTCACCCAAAATGAGAGCATACAAATTTCTCAAAGGGAAGCTAATTGAGCTAGATCAGGAAAGCATTAAGAAGTGGTGCAAAATACTCAAAAAAATCCCACTAAGGAAGCTAGCCCAGAGAAAGAACACATCATCATCAAAGATGCACAAAATGACTCATTAGTTGAATTGGATAGAGAAGAGAGTGATACAGAAGGCCACAAACATACTGAAGTTATAGATGAGGTATGGCCCGACACTACTCTTGACAAAACTCAGAGTGAAGAAAGACAAATTCTGCCAAGTCCAACTCATATTGACTTGGATGATGAAGCAGAGATTAACAAAGAAGAATTAACCATAAAAAGGTAACATAAATGAGGATGTCAATGATGAAACATGGTTAGATAATGTCATTAATGACATTACAGGAAAAGACCCTACAGAAGACGTGCAAAAAGATGAAGATGTCACTATTGCACAAGGTGATACTGACAGACAGGACACACTTACTGACATTGCAGAGGTAACTACACCGACCAACATGAAATTATTGATAGAAGCTATTGATATTGATTCAAGTTAGGAGAAATCATCTAATAAATATGATGATATACTAAAGGACATGGGTAATGAAGAAAATAAATATGCATCAGACACTCAAAAAGATACAGACACAAAGATGAAGGATGCAACCGACACTCAACAAAAGTTGTCTACTGAAAAAAGACAAAGGAGAATATATTAACAAAGATGAAACATTGAGAAAGGATGAAGAGAAAGAAAAGAGTGAAGAAGTTAAGCAAGATGATAGTATGAAGGAAAAGGAATAAAAATCTGTAGATACACCCAAGGCCAATGAAGAGATGTCTTCACACAACCAACAGGTGGACTCTAAACAGAAGTAACAAGAAGCTTCATCTTCTCAACCTTCACCTACCAAATCAATTCAATCTCAAGATTTACAAATGGTGGTTCACCAATCTGTCTCTCAACCAAAGAAGAAGAAGAAGAAAGTAATAAAGAAAGACATCTTGGCAGTAACACTTAATAAGGTAATTGAAATACCCAAGTGGGATGTATCTACTTTGGATACTGAAACACTTCAAAAGTTTGGAGTAATATGTCAAAGAAAAGCCATACAGGAGAAAATGAGAAAAGCACATAGGGAAGCCCAAGCACTTGACAAAGCTAGGGATATACTACATCAACTTGCTCCTAATACAAAAATTGAAGATGACATATCAGTCATGGAACAAATTGCAATTCTTACTGACACCATGACCACTGAAGGTGTAGATGCAGAGAAGGCAATAGAAGAACAAGCAGAGATGAAGTATCAACACAAATTAGTTGAAAAGATCAGCCAAGAAGTGGCAGAGAACAAGGTAAATCTCTGTGAATTAGAAAGTCAATTAGAACCTATGATTGCAGAAGCTATTACCTTAGTTTAACAAATGTGCACACTTAAAAATTTCACAAAAGAGAACAGTGAAAAGTTGTCACAGCTAGATTCAGATCTGACCGCAAGTGCACAAAGTTTAACCTATGATGAAAATACAATAAATTTGCATCATGACAAGATCACAAAGGTAAAAAGATTAAGACAAGAAATATGGGATGTAGAAACACAATTTAGGAATGAGGTTACCGAGCTGCATGCTCACATATTGCCAAACCTCACCACTCTGCAACAACACATTACACATACAAGAAATTTGATCTCAACCCCGGTGATGTCTGTGTAGACAACATCTATGATATGCATGTGAGGATATCACTTGAGCACATGGCTCTAGAAAATTTGAAGGAGAAATGGGAGAAGATGATGGAGGAAATCAAAGCCTCACACTCACACATTTTTGACAAGTTGTAAGTACCTTTGCCTTTATTATCAAAAAAGGAGGAATGAATAGTACATATGTACAATATACTACATTAGCAGAAAGAGAAAAGGATATGTATGTTGTATGTATAACATGAAAATGTAAAAATAGATATGTACACTATATCAAATATCAAGAATTAAAAAAAGGGAAGGCAATCATATGTACATAAACTTACACTTACCCGAATATCCATAGGGGAGTCATTTTATGACTAAGGATGAGGTATACATAGGTGTACATACTAATACATTAAGTATGTTGCACATATCAGTTTTTGATACTGATGTCAAAGGGGGAGATTGATGACATTAATTTTTGCCATTAGTATACTTAAGTGAATAACATGATAAAGGTCATCGGTATAGGCATAATTGATGAACATCACACTGCATACCCAACGAGATAACAATGCTTGACATGAAAATGCTAAATATAGAATTGCCCGATGAACACTGACAAGTGTTGAACCGATGACAAAGCATAAAGGACATCACCAATGGTAGAGTTTTGTGAACATCACCGACAGAGCAGAAAATGAAAGGAACTCGACGAACAGTTCAAAATAGGGACACCGACAGAGCAGAAGACCGACAGAGCAAAGAATGAAAGAAACCCAACAGACTGACAAAGAAAAGAATGAAAGAAACCCGACAGACTGACAGAGAAACCCGACCATCAGAACCGACAGTCAGTTACAGAACCCACAAAAAGTGGATCTAACTTTCCACGTCAGATAAAACATTGTAATTCTATTTATAGAGTTTTAATTTTTTTTAAAACATTACTTGAGGGTCAAGCAAGTATATTGTAAAAGTTTTAAAGCATCCTAACGGATCTAAAACATAACTAACTAAAGATCAAGGTCAAGTTGTAAACCTTGGATCTAGAGTTAATTTGAAAAACATGAATCAAGAATGGACCTAGAAACTAGTATATATAGATGTTCAATCATTTGTAATAGGTAATGAGTTGATAAATGATTGTAGCCACGAAGAGCATTTAAGCAGCAGAAGTGAATTCATGCAAAGTTCATAAATAGATCATATCAGTTCTCAATAACACAGACAAGGCTACCGACGAGCAAAGACAAGGTATCATTCAATCACTCAAGGTGATTACATATATATTGTAAGCTTTATAGGATTTGTTATCAGCAATTAGAGATTGCATATACTATCAGATCAACATTAATAATGTAGTTGCGTTCTAACAAGTGCATCACATCAGAAATCCTTTAGTAGAAGGTGGACTTAACAGTTCTTGATAAATCTCTTAACAGAGTGCACACCTAACGGTGTTGCTAAAGCTTCAAACAAAGTAGATCTTAACATGTTTCCACTCTAATACTCCTAACAGGGTAGACCATCAGAAGTGATCAAATTGTAAGCCTCAACCGACTCCCTTCTTATCTGCAGATAGTGAAGTTTTGTGGGTGACATCCCCACCGCTATTTTTACTTCCTAACATGAGTTTTTTGCGATATCATATCATGTGTTATGTGTTATTTACTTTCATGTATGTTTTTTGAATGTTTACACATGTAAAGAACTTATGTTATGATTTCACATACATAAAGAAAGATGAACAGATAGATAGGTGAATATACAAATCTGATGACACAAAGGTTAATGGGCTAATCACATAAAAAGTTTTAGAGGTACTGATTCACCCCTCCCCTCTCAGTACATCATTCCAATAATTCCAACAGCACGTACCCCAACTAGATCCACTACTGACACCTTAAAATTCTTAAGGAATTTGAAGGGGCGATGTTGAAATTTTCCTAAGGCATGAAAGGACACTTCTGAATTTTTTTTTGAAAGGGGTTAGTTTGAGAGCCTATAAGTTTGATTCCCAAAAAGTATCATGAGAGTTGGCTTTAGAAATGTATTTGCCTCCTATCAGTTAGCATAAGTATCCATTTACAACCCTCTACGATCAGATTTGAGAAGGTTTTGATGCACTTAGTTTGAAGGGATAACTTAAATCTGCATACTACACATTAAAAAATAATGAAGTAGCCTGTACTTTGGAGGCTGATATCTCATGCCCAGTTTACTTTCATGACAAACTAAGTGTTCCTTTGTACTGTAGGAATGAAAGTGAGTTCCCGATTCCATTTTGAGACCCCAATGATTTCGTTTGACCTATTTTCCAAGTCAAATTTGAACAAAATTTATTCAGATTCTCAGTGTTTTTAGTGTTGCATCCACCATATAACCATTTTCACAAAGCTATATTTCACAATCTATTGATTGGCAAGATGATCCAAGCATTCCCCTGTGATTTTAGTATCTCAAAGTACTTGTTTGAAAACTTTCAGGCATTGCGGAGTTTGTTTCATATTTTTACAAAACCCCATTTCAAATGCAATTTCTTCATTTTTTCGGTTTGCATGTTGAGAATTGTTTAAGAGTGTTCAATTTTGACCATTAGTATCTTGAAAATTTTAAGGTGTTCGGAAAATCCTTCTGGCACCTTAGTTATTTGTATCTCAATAAATAAATCCTACCATTGACAGTTTCATGGAAGGTCATTTCTATTTTATCAGGAGGTATGTCGACAAGGTTTCAAATTGGTTCTCGTGTACCCAGTTACATAAATAATGAAATGGTCAACTTCTGGGATTAAAATCCCTTGCCTCATGCATCATCAAGGAAAGACGTTTTGTAGACTGATTCTTTGTAAGTGAGTTTGCATACCTCTCAATTTTTAAAACCGAAGATAGTGCCTGGTGAGTTTTTAGGTTGAATCTGGAGGCAGTTTGCTAGTTTTGAGTACTGAACAAATGGAAATAGTGTGCGGAAAAGGGGTTTTTACCCTAATCTTCAGATGCTCTCTTTCCAGTGCCATGATAGAACATGGACATCAATCAAAGCATGGATAACATGAATTTCCAAATGTGGAACCATTTACAAGCATGTGAACTGTTCACTGATGCCTCAAAGAAATATGATGTCGTGGTATCCTATGACTAAAGAGAATGCACAAAATTGATTCATTTGTTGAAAAGGTTTCAGAAACTTTCAAGCCAATATACATTGGCAGGTGTGTAGACAGATTTTACAATCTCTGCCAACGTCAAACTTGCTTGTTCCGAATGAGAGTTAAAACAAGGAGCCGCACTGAATAGATTTGTTAAATATTTAAGAAATTCAATCAATGCAATCTATAGATGCAAGGCCCGATCCAATGACCAATGCGGCTATGATAACAGAGTATTGGCATCCATAGATGCAAGTGTAGGATGAGTTTTTTAAAATCAAGTGCAGATTTAAAGTATGAAGAAGAGACTGATTGTGCAGATTTGGGAAAATGTATAATAATAGTTAAGACTAATAATTTTAGTTTTTCTTAACTCACATATTCACTGTGTGGAGCTGATTGCTAGCAGCTAGTATAGATATGTGAAGTGCATGAGGATTGTTTATCATCAAGGATGGAAGTAATGTAAACCAAAGTGTCTTCGTGAAATGAGAAAATAACATTGTCAAACTCACAGATCTACAAAAAATGGTGATTGTATAAAATGGAGAATGTTTCATTGGTAAAAGTGGAATTCTAGTAAGTTCTTTTCACTCGAAGGTGAAAAGATAATATCTGGGTGCAGCATAGGGGGTATAATGTAATTAAATACTAATGCACTTGGAAATTTACAATCATGAAGGCCAATGCAAATTACTTTCACTTAGGGCCAAAATATTTTCACAGAGATTAAATACACTAGCAATCACATGAGAAATTATTTTACTAGCAAAGGGCATGGTAATATGTAGGAAGAAATTGAAGTTTTTCATCAAAGGTGAAATTTGTTTCACAAAGATTAAATGGGAAAAGTTACAAAAGTTGCAAAGTGAATAAAGAGGGTAAAATTATTTCCACGGGAATGCAAAGAAGGTGAAAGTATTTACACATGCCAAAGTAAAGTGGAAATAAACGAATTATTCTAAGTTGCAAATCAAAGGAGGAAAATATTCTTCAATTACAGGTCAGTAAGAGAGAAGTGCAGTTTAATAAAAAATCAGATATTACTTCCAGATATAACATACAGATATTTTCAGTTGGAGAGATGAAAGAAGGTGGAATCAAATGAAAACCATATTTTTACAAGAGGGGAACACATGTCATCAGGATATCTAATAGAGTTCCTCTTTCCCTTTATATCATCTTTTTCTTCTCATTTTTAAGGGTTCTATTTCACAGTACTTCTATGGTACAATTGGTTGTACATGGTAGTTTAGGCGATGATTTTCTTTGAAATATAAGTTTCAGAATGTTGTAATTAGGCTTGTATCAATGGAAAGAAAACCAGTTTGCATTATAGGCATTCAATACATGTTGTAATGTTTCCTTAATGTATGTAATTCTCTTCTTAATTATAACAATTGGAGATTGGTTTTATTTTTGTTGCGCATTTATTGTAACCAGTGTTTGGTTGCTACCTCATGCTCAAGGATCATGTTAAATTCAACTTTTAGCTAAATATTGGAGTTGATTGTATTACATTTAAGGATTAATGAAGAATGCTATCAACAGGTTCATGAGAGATCATATCTTTGTAAAGTATTGATAATATGGAGATCACAGGTTTTTTGTTTTTGTTATTGTCATGAGGAATTAATTCATTTTGACTCTAATGGATAAGCGACTGGTCTGGTCTATTTTCTAGTGCAAATCCTAAAGTGCCTAAATGCATAAATCTGAAAGTATCTTTTCCTTTTTGTTGTATATTAGGTGTAGAATAAGTTTTATCTCTCAACTGCATTTTCAAATGATATATTCAGAATAGAACCATTTTTGAAGAGACTTATATGTGTTCTAATTCAAATTCTGAGAGTCATCTATTGTATGCAATATATGTCATAAATTGTTTTGAGGTGCATAAATGTTGCAAAAGGTCTACCAACCTAAGTCTTGCAAAATCCTGAAGAGTAGAAGAATTTCTTGTATTTTGTAGGTGATTCTTGTCAATTGGCCAGTGATATCAGGTTTCTATTGATAGAAGAGGGCTAATTCGTAGGCAAACCCTGAGGCATCATTTGTAGGAACCATCAAACTAGCAACTCCATTGGGTATTGAAAAGATTAAATGTTAAATCCATTGCGAGTTAGAGTCAAGAAATATGTTTCAAATTTATGTTCTTTCATCATGGAGATGATTTTATTGCAGTTAGTTTGAAGAAGAGTGTGTGACTCAAGTGATTGGGAGAGACCCAGAATAAATATATGTTTTAAATGACTTTTTCTCTTTGAAAAATTCCTCTAGAATGGAGAATTCGAGATGAAGAACCTACTGGATATGTGAAGAAAATCTCAAGATTTATAAAGTTACACTGTAGCTATATAAGTTCCAGGTATTTTCAAAAGTTTCAAATGAATATTGTCAAATCTGAAACTTATTTTTGAGTAAAATAGTTTCCATATTAAGTAGAATCAACACTAGTTGAAAGTAAAATATTAGTAATTTATTTGCATACTTAAGTTTTAGCTCATGTATTATATTGTAGTATGTAAATTCATTGAAGTGATGTATCAAGCATAATTATAGTCAAGTTCTAAATTATTATACACTTGAGTTTATAATGTATGTAAATGAATACAAGGTTGTATAGCATATTCCATTGAAGGAAAATGAAAATGTATTGTGAATATTTTCAACTTGTTTGTTTCCAAATGTATACCCAGCATGGTTCCTAGTGTGACCACGATTTGTAATCAGCCCGAGTCATGCGATTTGAAAAGTAGTTTCTGTACTTAAAGATATAGACCCATTGATTTCAGTCATGTGCATGGTTTTACAAATCATATACCAACTAAAATTCTAAAAGATATTCCAAAGTTTAGTGGACATCAGTCTGAATCAGCGGATAAACATCTTCAGAAATTCAGTGGTTTTCTTGAGGATTATGAAGTAGAGTATGAAGATGTGGTTATGAGATTATTCGTCTAGTCCTTAACAAATGAAGCCTATTTGATTTTTTAATGTTTATTTTCAGATTCAATCAACTCTTGGGTAGAATTTGAGTCAGCATTTAGTGAGCAATTTGATGAGATAGTTAGTCTATCTATAGTTTTAGATGATTTAATGGCTATTCATATAAGGAATGAGGAGTTAGTGCATGAATTCAGTCTTAGATTCATGAAAACATTGAAGACGATTCCTCAGAATTGCAAACCACAAGATGCAATGGCATTAGTGGTGTACTTGAGCGCACTTGGCAAGAAGATAAGTTATCAATTGAGAAACAAGGAGCCCCAAAGTTTGCATCAATCTTTTCAGATGGAAATAGACATAGAAGGGATGATGAATTTTTGACTAATAAAGTTTCACAACATTGATACCATGAGTTCTCATAGTATATGAAGTAGAATATAGAAGTTCAAGGGATTCAAAAAGTCTTAGTATTAACATGAGTTTTCTGCCCCTGATTATTTACAACTCACAAATTAAAAGAAGATTGAGCCTAATGGTTTTTGTCAGCAGTATGAAGAGATTTTTAGTTCCATAGTACACATCCAAGCATTGATTGGTATGAACAAAACGAGGCTTGCCAAGAATGAAGATATTTTATGTGCAGAGATTAAAGAATAACCTCTTACTAATGGTAATTCAAGTGATGTGCCCAAGGATGTTGATGCTGGTCAGAGAATGCATATATTAGAATGTGGACAACAATTGCATAATGGTGATTATGTGTGTACAAGTGTTGAAAACCTTGCAGATAAAGATGATGATACTATTGAATCACCTTATATGTCTTCACCTCATGAGTTCAAGGTATTTTCTGTCCTAATATACATGGTGTAGCTTATGTGAACTCTATATAGTGTTGATGTTGGGAACCTTTCTTGTAATAATAATGAGGATTTTGAATCCCCTCATATTGTCTTCACTTGTGAAGTTGATGGGGAAGAGTATTCTAATGTTATTCAAGGTGATGAAGTAATGCAAAGGAATGAGGTGGATCTATTTTCACAAGAGGCAGTGCCTAATGCCAACAAGGAAAATTTTTATGATCAACAAATGGAAGCCTAGTGTGTAGCTGAATGTGACTTTTAGATTTATTCAAACCACTCTATGAAGAGGTAATAGGGGAGGACCATATTGTACCTTGTCATGATGAGTCTGAAAATGATTTTCAGATTTTTTCAAACTCTTTTTATGATGAAAAAATAGATGGTAATCAGGCAGGTTTTTGCCATGGATAAGGTGAAGAAAACTTTTATTATTTTGAAAATCTATTATATGATGAGGAAGAAACATTACCAACTAATGAAGATACAATTCTGACTTGTGAAGAAGATCAAGATGCTAATGAGACTGATATTTCAGATCTATCAATCTTTAATGACCTTGCATGTAACCATGATGATGAATCAGAGAATGACCAACATAATGCATGTGAATTTGTGCATTGTATTTACAGTGATGAAGAATTCTTTCATCGTGATCACATGTGTATGTTTGTTCAATTTATAGAATGCTTACATGATATACACAAGATTGAATATGCTATTTTTTTCTTTGATGTGCAAAATGATCTTGAGGTAATACATGATGGTCCTAGTCATGAAACTGAATGTTTTCAATTCCCAGTAGATCTCGTTGAATATTGAGCGTGACAGTGGGATTGGAAATGAAGGATGTCATATTGCATATGAACATGCACCATGCTATGATTATGGAAAATATGTTTTAGATTATGATACTTTTCAAAATATGCATGAGTTTATTATGCCAATGGGTATGATGTGTGCCGTCCGCAGTGATAAAAATACAAAAGGATGAATGATCCCAACCACTTTCAGTATGGTCAAATGTTATTTAATGATTAACTGGTATGGTCTATTTTCTTGTGCAAATCCTTAAAGGGCCTAAATGCATAAATCTGAAAGTATCTTTTCCTTTTTGTTGCAACATTAGGTATAGAATAACTTTTATCTCTCAACTATTTTATTGAATGATATATTTAGAACAAAGTTAGTTTTGAAGAGACTTATATGTGTTCTTATTCATATGCTGAGAGTTATCTATTGTATGCAACATATGTCATAAATTGTTTTGAGGTGCATAAATGTTGCAAAAGGTCTACCCACCTAGGTCTTGTAGATCCTGAAGAGTAGAATAATTACTTTCATTTTACAGGTGATTATTGTCAATTGGTCAGTGAGCTTAGGTTTCTATTGATAAAAGAAGGCTAATTCTTAGACAAACCCGAGGCCTGATTTGGAGGAACCAACACCCCTCTTTCATTATTGTGCTTCCATGATGCCTCTCTAGCCCTTTTTTTACTCTATCTGACACCTTTTATAGAACTAATATTAGATCATTGTATGTTCATATTCTCCTATGTTGTTTCCTTTTCATTGGCTTTCTTTTTTGTGTGATCCATAAAATGTAACCAGTTACACTTTTCATAATTATTATCTGTTATTTCTAATATCCTGGAATCTATGACGATTATTCTCCTTGTTGATTTCTCTTGCTTACATTGTCCGCTCAATTTTGTTTTTGCTTGGGAGATAAACAACCCTTTTCTCGGACCACACTATTTATTTTTATTCTATCGATGCCTTTGACAATTCCCTTGAGGTGTTTTATTTCAGTTTATTGCTTAATATATGAAGGTAATTTTAAATAAACGGTGCCCTTTTAGTTTCTATCTAGATCACTTTATTTCCCTACCACTTTGTCTCTTTGAGGCCTTCCTTTTAGATCAGATAAAGGAAGTTAAATCAGTTTTTCTAACACTCGTCAAATTGCATTGGTTCTTACCATGCAACAAGACCTCAACTTAGGTTACGTAGATGCTAACAAAGCCCATGGAATTTTGTTTTACACCTACCAAATGCATTTTCTCTTGAAATCTTCTAAGCTTTGCAATATTTTCATTTTATATAAGCACCGGTTTGAAGCTCCTAGGCCCCGTTAGTTTGGCGGAATTGGACCAGAATTGGGTGCGGGACTTCCGGTTTTGCCCCAAATCCATCGTTTGGTTGCCAAAGATGCATATCCAGTTTTGGCTGATGAAACTCGATTTTGCCCCAAAAATGGGCGGCACCATCTTCCCACCAAATAGGTGGAATTCGAAATAAAATTTGGGTTTTTGGCTGATTTAACTCCATTTTATCTTTCCGTCGGGTCCGGCATCTTCCCATTTTGTTATTTTTAACCCCATTTTATCTTTTTGCCGGGTCTGCGTTTTCCCATTTTGTTTTGTGGTTTGCAAATTCTTCCGTGTTGAAGATCCAAGGGTTTGCGACTGTCATATGTTGGAGGGTTTGTGAATGCGATCTTTGCTTTGCGAATGTAGGGTTTGCGGATGTGATCTTTGTGCCTCCATTTCACTTCACCGTTTTCTGCGCCTCCATTTCACTTCACCATTCTCTGCGCCTCCATTGGAAAGGTAAGTTTGTTTTTGGTAAGTTTGTCAGTGGCTTAAATATTTATCAGGTAACTCTGATCTCAGTGGCTTTTTAAAGGTTGTTTTCTTCGATATGATCTGCGTGATTATTTTTTCTCATTTCGCTACAATGGTAGCAGCGAAAGCCTAAAATATTGAGGGCTTCTTTCAATGAGTATGTGCCAGTATGTGACAATCGGTTAAAACATGAGGATTTATCAGATAAAGAGATGATGGAGGGAGGAAGCATGTTATCATTATGGTAGGAATTTAGGTTAACATAGAGAAATAATAGACAAAACTAAACACTATTCAAAAGGCTAAAATGTTGGAAATGAAAATCAATCTGTGATGTAATTATCATGAAAATACTTCTATATATTACCGTTAAATATAAGAAAAAGCCCCTAAAATCATGGCACAAATTAACCTTTTAATTTTGTAGCATCCTTCGAATGGGATCGTAGAACCATGTCAATAGAATAATTCTCATCAATAATAGGCTCGCAGTGTTCAAAAATCCACATATGTAGCTCATTCAAGCTTGGTCATATGCCTCTGAAACGACCTATCTGCACTGAAAAGGACGGGCTACTCAATTGTTTCTCTTTCCCTGCTTTGGATCCTCGCGTAAAAATGTATATATATTTATGAAAGGTTAACAACATTCTGAATAAATCTTTCATATATGCTCTTTTCACAGCAGATATGCTTTTCAAAAATCCGCATATGATTTTTGAATAGATTATCATTATGGTAGGAATTTAGATCTACATCCATGCATGATGAATAGACTTACATATCAAGAATAAACAATAATCCTGAACACTGGAATTATTATAGGTGGATTATCAAGGATATGACCCATGTCCCCCTAGTGAAAGTGGTTTTCTCAAAAAGTGATGGAAATGATAGAAAAGAACACAAAATACGGTTCATTAGGATACCTGTCGATACCATAAATCTGATCCACTTGGTATTCACAATGGTTTCCCACATAAACTTCTCTTTTATCTGCAAGTAGTCAGACATG
>MU223601.1:760766-772415 GCA_018584345.1 Thuja plicata | reverse complement strand
ACAATATCATTGTGCATTCCTAATTTTATTTGGTATATAGTCTTGATGGCATATAACTTTACAATCATCATGTCTGTTACCATATCAAATAAAAACAAAATATGATATATTTGTCATTTGTGAAAGATTGAATATGATATTCCATATAAATTTAAAATATAGTCTAATAATTAGTAAAAAGGAGATCAACATATATTTTTATGAGCATAAGCATGAAAAAATTGCAAGCAAGTGAGCTATCATTTCCAAGTTTTATCCGTGAATATAGAAGCACATGTATGATCAGAAGTGTAATTAAAAAAAAATACAAAATAAAAAAAATCAAAAAAATGGACAAAATAAATCGCAACATAAATTAAACATTATTAAATATAAAAAAATTATAGTCTTTGTCGAATTCCAATTCCAATTCGAAATGTAGAACCAAACATAGAACATGGAGTGTCTAATTCCAATTCCAATTCGAAATTGTTGAACCAAATGTGGAAGTTGGGATTTGTCAGTTCCAATTCCAATTTCAAAATTGGCAACCAAACGCAGAAGATGGATTGACTAATCCATCTTCCAAGTCAACCAAATGGTCCAAATTATAACCCGAAGATGCAAAACCAGAATTTCAAAACCCGATTTTGTGATAATCAGGTTTTGAGTCAAATTCCAATTCCGCAAACAAACGGGGCCCTAATGTCACATAGGAGGATCCTGGAAAAGGGTACGTAATTGGTTGAACACTTCCCAATTTAATTGCATGAAGTGTTGAATTATTTTTCATACATCCATTTTGTTCATATTTCATAGTCATTGGAGTTTGTGGTATTACATCAAGGCATTTGTTTTTAACAATTTAAAGTTCCTATTTATGCTCTATATTTTCTATACATAGGTACCAAAACAATTGCAATTACAACCTATGGTAAAATCCCTCAATCTTAAATGTTTTTTATGGATATTCATACTAGTTTCCAAAGCTTCCACTCAGATATAAGCAATTAAGATGATGACAATTGAAGAATCAATTATCAAAGAACAAACTATGTTTAACTTGTTAATCATTGTAGACACCCTAAATTCGACCAAGGAAAAAAATTAATTCAACTTGTAACTATTCTTCCAAGCCTAATAATTAATTAAATCATATTTAATTAATTATTGTTATCCCTTTTATAATTTATTTAATAATTAATTATAATTTTCATTATTTTCTAACGTTTAATTAATCTTTATTAATTAAACTTAATCTTAGCCTAATATTCCATTTCTCCTAAATTGTGATTAGTTAATTATTTAATTAGTTAGCTAATCCCTTGATTCCTAAATTCATTAACATTTCTTCCAATTTTAAATTCTTTTCTTACACACATGTGACCTTTATTCTAATTTTTAATTCATCTCTTACAAACATGTGACATGCACATGTAACTTTCCCCCTCTTTCAACTCCACTTGTGACCAAATATTTTACTT
Organism: Thuja plicata; assembly: GCA_018584345.1. Taxonomy (NCBI): domain Eukaryota; kingdom Viridiplantae; phylum Streptophyta; class Pinopsida; order Cupressales; family Cupressaceae; genus Thuja; species Thuja plicata. The sequence continues at coordinate 770,952 of MU223601.1, read as the reverse complement.
TGTGATCATATGTGTGAGAGATGCAAAATCCTCATCTCTTAGATATGTCATAGACATTTCACTTTCAAAATCCACCCACCTCTTGCTCACACATGTGTGAGCATAAAAAGTCACATCACATCTTATACATGCCATAGACATGTCACTGTCAAAAGCCTCTACCTTTTACACACGAGACTCACAAGTCAACTTACCTCTTACACACATCATAGACATGACCCTTCCATGAGCTTTCTCATGTGTGAGAACACTTAGCTCTTACATATTACTTCTCCTAATTTTCACAAGGCTATGCCTCCATTTTAGGACCACACTCCCATTTGACCCTAACTCTCCATTGATTTTCCTCATAAAAAATGTTGGATTAATCTTATGGAAAGGTAAGTGCTGAGAGGGGAGGGGTGAATCAATACTTTAAAACTTTTAACTACTATTCATTCATTTTCACCGAATTTTATTTATATAAACATTGAAAAACATACAATATAAATTAGAAAACCATGACACATAACACCATGATTTTTGGTCACACAGAAATCCCTGGTTAGAGGAAAAAACTGTGCTGGGGATGGATCCCAAAATCCTTCACTTCTAGAGAATAAAGGTTGCTCGGTCAGAGCTACAATGTTAGCTACTTTTTTTAGCTTACCCTATTAGGAGTATTATACTCGGTTAAGAGTACAGAAGACTTGTTCAATCTACCTGGTTAAAGGATTTTATAATCTCTCATCTAAGAGATGTACCCGGTTAGAGGATTTACAAAATAAGACCTGTTAGGGACTACCTACTGAATAGGATTTATAATCTCCTAATTATTAAAAAACTTATTACAAAAATGTCTACAAGTATGCATCACCCATAAATCCGTTTAGACTCATTATGCTCTGCAACTGCATTACCTCTTTCCGCACTCAGTAACTTATGTGTTCTACACCCTTTATCTTCTTTATTCTAGATTTTTCTCTGTCGCTGTAAATTCTTTTCTCTCTGTAATGTTTTTCCTCTTCTTTGTGTAATATTAGCATCCCTCTGTCATCTTCATGTTTTGTTCATTTTATATGATCTTAAGGCGGTTAACCTAATTAGATCCTTCTCCTTCTGCGATGGATGTGAGGCAGTGTAAGGTTGGTTTCATTCCCAATGCATTTATTATTCTTGAATATCATTGGTTGAATTTCTTCATGATAATGTGCAATCATATTAGTGCAATCCAAATGTTCAACCTAACTTCTATCTTGAATACTGTGAAATTTTTCTCGCTCGACATCCAGGTTCAGTGTATTCAAATTTGAATTGTTACGTCAGCTTTGGTGTGTTTGGTAATGTGCTTTGATCTTTCTTGGTGACATAATATTTTGCTTGGTGACTAACTCTACTCTGTGTCTCAGTGACTAACTCTACTCAGTAACTATTCTCTGCTTAAGTCGGTAACATTCTACTCTTTAGTGCTCGGTGTCATTGATACTCTACTTTACTAATTGTCTTCCTTAGTGTATTCTTTCTACTTACCGATTGTCTTCATTGACTATTATGACTTTGGCTAAACTAATGACAACAAACTAACTCATAGGAGTATCAAAAAAATATGTAAAGTGAGGCCTCTTCTCTAATTTTCATCAACATATTCATTTTCTATCCTTATGTTATCCATACCATCACTCAATCATCCTCATCATGTAATGCCCTACCAAGGAACCCTCATAACTTAGGGTCAAATATGCATGAAACAAATTTTCTCTTGAACGCAAATGTACAATATAAAGTACATAAGTGCAACCATAACCATAAGGCATAAGAAAGATAAAGAAATAATGAAAGTAAACTACAATCGTCACACAATCGTGCACAAGCGTAAGACTCAAACATACTTCCAAGGGTTCCAAGGTAACCCCAAAACAAGAAAGAATGACCAAGTCATATTCAAGCCACTATGTGAGAGTTCAGACCATGCCCACGAACGTCACAGGATAAGACCGGACCATTTTCAATGGTTTCTAATGAGGAAATAAGTTCATCCTTAGAAAGACTAATATAAGGTTCATTTTAAGCCCAATTTGAAATGTGATCCAAACAATGTTATACCAAAACAAAAAAACAAGATGAAGATACATGAAATCAATCCTGAAATTATAAGGAATCCAACCGTAAAGTTTTTTTCTATACATACCCAAGGGAAATATACATGGTTACAAATGCATGGTAACAATATCAGTATGAATGTCCAGAAACAATGTTTTCTAGAGCAGGAATAGCAAAAATGCGTAGAAAATAGTGAAAAAATGTGTAGGAAGAATATATGCGTAGGATTTTTGCATGGATGCATGAAATTTCTGAGCATATGTACAAAAATAAGGGATGGATAAGCAAGGTAGAAGCCTAAAACTTGAAATAAAAGACTATCGAATCCAGTGCACAAGTAACATATGAACAAAGCCACATTAGGGAGTACCAAAAATCATAATTTGAGGTCATACACACTTGATATAATCTATGAAATCAAAATCAAGGTAATCTACTAAGCATATAAACATATAAGCATAAATATTTGAAATGTAAGAAAGTGATAGAAGGAGATAATCATGATCAAAACTCTATCACTGGATGAAGTCTACCACCTATAAAATAGTCCCTAGTAGTGGTGTGAAACACTACCCAACCACATGGTACCCTCATGCCCACCCCACCATGCTAGTAGAGATAGTTAGCAAACCAAAAACATAAGGTACATCCACACACATAGGAATGACTAACACACATGCCAATCAAATGAAAAACTCTACGGATGATACAGTTATCCTAATGCAAACACATAGATGCACAATACAATAACACATGGATAACACTCAACATGTGGACCAATTTCCAAAGTACAATAAAGGTGCAACATAACCACAGTACACCAGGGTACTACTCACAATTACTAGACCTAGACATGAGAGTACTAAGAATAGGGAGTATCCATATTCATACGGGTCAATAACTACTGAGATTTGAGGATTCAAGTACCTTCTACCACCCATATGATCACTCATGAAATATGGGGTTTCCAATTTTATCCTGTTTAATGTTTAAACCCAATCCATTTTATTATATTATCTCTTTTTAAGAAATAATTGACGTGTCCTATACCACCACTTACACACCAGAATACAAGTAAGGAGATACTCCCCATACCTATTAAAAACACCTAGTCCTAAGAATTAACATCAAAAGAAGGAGACAATAATAATAAGCTTGTCTACTCGGTCTACACTGAGGACTAGAATACCAAACTTTGTCCACTCGATTTACACCGAGGATGTGATGAACCATAACTTGTTCACTCGATCTACAATGAGAACATAAGCATAACAAACTATATAATTGGTCTACACCAAGGAATTAGATGACATAAGAACCAACAAACCATCAAGCGATAACAAGAGGACAATTCACTCTCAATCACTGAAGGCAAGAAAACTGAGAAAATGCAATATAAGGTACAAACACCAAGTCTCTTAGTTGGACACTTCCTATAAGAGCATGAATTCTAATGGAATCCATAAAAAATCTCACTAGAACATGAGGAAGGCTCAAGAAGCCACAAAATACACTAAAACCCCAAATTTGGGCAATAGTTGACAAGGTATAAAATCATCATTTAAGTATGAAATGGGTGAGTTCAGATCGTGATAACTATTACATGAAATATCTGAAATTCATTACTATAGCACGATCCTAAAAAAATCATGGAATAATACTAAGGCCAACATTCAAATCATGCCAAATATGGTGATCGACAATTCTGGGAAGCATGTAAATCGAGGCAAACCCAAAATTGCCCAAAAATGAAACTTGAAAATAAGCTACAAAATAAAAACCCATTTTCTCTAAGGTACCCAAAAACACATTCATCCAATAAAATTACCATTCTAGGAACACAGAGAAAATGAGCACCATAACACCACAAAATCCACAAATTCCAATTTTACAATAATGAAATGCTCATAAAAACCCAATTCAGAAATGAAATACAATCAGATTATGGGGGAATGCTAACTCTAAACCATGAAACTAAAGCATTTTACTTCAAATCAAAAGACGAAGAGAATCAAGAGATACAAGATGCCTTACCTCACATAAATAGGAAACCATGAAAATGAGTGGAAGAAAATGAATCCTTTGTGAAAACTGAATTGATTTCAGACAAATGGGAGAAATTACAAAACAAATCCAATGAGCCTCTACCCACTAGAATTTGGTGATTAGATCAAACACAATGAGAAATTTAGTGATTTTCTCCAAAGAAATTTAGAGAAAAATCTAATTTCTCCAAAAAACAAACTGAGGAAAATGAACCATTTCCTCCAATATAAATTGATTTTTTTCTAAAAGACCAAAAAGGACCTAAAATTAAATCACTTAAAATAAATTAAAACAAACTATAGACTTCCCAAAAAACCCTTCAAAATAATTAAATCAATTCCATTTAAATGGAATTCAACTATGACAAATTTGTTGGTAAATCAAAATAAACTTCCCTAAACACTTAAAACAACATTTAATCTATAACTCAACCACCACGACTGTGGGAAGTCTAAATTCTTAGGCATGTATACTAGTCTAACACGATATGCAAATGAAATCCAAATTTACCCACACGTATCGGAGGTGCAATATATCAGTTATGGATACATTGTCCATGTAGGGAATAAGACATCAAATAATTGAGAGGGGGGGGGGGGGGGGGGGGGACTAANGGTGGGGGACTAATCAATTGTTCTTAAAATTTATAAACTTTCACTATTGTTTAAAACTTTAAACTCTTATGTCTGATCCAAGTAAAATAAACATGCATGCAAATATATGAAACTCGTACACATCACTTTGACACACATATTTTTAACATGGATACCTTTTTAGAGGAAAAACCATGGTGGGGTTGATTACCCACAATAAGAAAATACCTTATTAGAAGTATAACCTTATTAAAAATATGGGGAATGTACTTGCATTCAGGAACAATGCTTAGAGATCACTGCTCAAATGGGCTACAACCCAAAGAAAGGAAGGCTCACTGCCTTACAAAATCACAAAAATGATTTGAGACATTTGTGAACTGTATAGTGACATCTTCCACATGTCTGGTTCAGTTCCTATGTAGCACAATGAAGATCTATGTTCAACCCTTCTTTTCCTTTTCTTTGTTGAACAATCTGATCACCAACTGATCTTCCACTTTCTTCCCAAGTAATCTTACTCATCTACGATCAATCCTTCTCTTGTGCAACCATACTTTTTTCCGTAATTTATCAACCCTTATATCAATAACAAGTTGGCAAAAACCTAAATTTTAATTCCCATATTCCCACACCAAGATCAATGATCCTGATCAAAGCATGTTAAAAAAACATATCTTAGATACTTCATAACCACCTTGAGATCATAACTCTACCATAAAACATTTTTTTTATTCCCCTTAAAATGTTTTACTGATCTAGTCGGCCAAAAACATAAAAAAACTTATCACCAAATTGAAATTCCCTCTAAATATCACCACCTTGATCGATGTAGACTTCCAAATAATGAGGCACATAATCCAAGAACATCTATAGGCATAATTAATATCACTATAACATCCAAACCCATCCATACTATCATATTTACTAGCATCTCTTATGTTGGACCTCAAGAACATTGTCACCAAGAACTGTAACATCTGAAATATGTATTGTAAACCTTTGGATCACCAACCCTTTGAATTGAGGACACCCCTACATGTCCCAAACACACTCTTATAAGTGCAACCAAAAATATCAACCTGATCATTCTCATCGAACCAATCTCTGTGTCTATGTCAATTCAATGTCTATCAATAATCATTTGTGAACTCATAACTCATCTACATCTTCATGTCAGCCCAAAAAAATTGACATGGACTAGGTAGAAAACCTCAAAATCATCCCATGAGGTGCATGACTCCTCATCTGATGAAACTAGTCCTCACTAGACCTCTGATCATCCCATACACTGGCTAAACTGTCAACATATATGTTAGCATCAAAGAATCACTCCTTCTGAACAATCATATTGATATGTTGACATCAATGACAATAAATCCAACTTACCAATAGTATCCCTCTTTAGCATTGATGGAAACATATGATTTGAAAAATAATAATGCAATGAGAAACCAACAAACCAACACAATTTCCCTCTGAGAGCCACCATCAACAACACTACCAACAATATCCACAATTATCTTTCAGAGTCTCTCTAACCTATCCACCTTTAGGAATTTTATGTCTCTTCTCCCACTGGGAACAAGCTTCCCATGCTTTGATAACATACTCTTCTTACCATTAGTTAATCCCCCTTAGATATACATTCTTCTTCTTAGATAAGGATCTTTTTAATGTGAAATTATATCTTGTTTTTCACATGCATTCTTCTCCCCCTTTGATATCAATGAAAAAGATACATCCCTTATCTAATTAACCATTCCCTTCTCTTCCTTATCTTGAATCCTTACCTTACCATTCTTACTACTACCCTCGAGTAGTATCCACCAAAATACCAATCCACCTTAAATAATATATCCTTGAAGTACAATGGATTGACGCAACCCTCTACATCTTAGTTATGATCAAGAGGGGAAATCACCCCCAACTTTCCTCCAAGAGTTAACTCTTTTCCAACATTATCCTTTCTCTTCTTGAACTTCGACTTGTTTCTATGCATATGTCATTTATTTGTCTTTATCTTCCCTTTTCCTTTTAAATCTTTCTACGTTCCTTTGACATTCTGACCTTTCCTCTCCACTATTTTCTTCTTATTCTTACCATTCTTCTACACATTCTTATCCATTTCTATTGGACCACATTTGTTCACTTCCATGTTTCTGCAATATTTGGCAATCTGTGTAGATATGTTGCATCTAAAACATATGACAATCTTCTATCTACTTTGTTCACCCTTTATTATAGAACATGAACACATTATTTTTTCTCTTTTGACAAAATTATTCACCATTTTGACACCACTACATATGCTTGAGGCATTGTTATGCCTTTTACATCTAGGGAAATGATTTTTCTTTTTGCAATTCACAACTTTATGACCAAAATTACCACAAGAAAAACATTTACCACTACATTTATGAGGTTTAGATAGTCTACTTGAAGTTTCCTTAGTCTTGTTCTTCTTCCTCTTAGTTTTAGGCTTTTCTTTCCAGATTTAGAACTTTCTCCTTTCACAAGTCTAACACCATTGTTTTCCCTTCCAAGAAATGACTGAATTTTGGTTTCTTTGATCCTGAGATTGTCCGTGTGATCATTTGTAGCCACAATTTATTCTTTAACAGATTTAGTCCAATCATTATCAATTGGGTCAACTTATGATATTAATCAAATATGATCTTCTAAAACCCATTTTTTGGTTTGAAAACCCTTGTTCCTATCACCAATAATCTGATCTTAATAATTATTTATTCTTACATACCTTAGTGTCTTCTTCTTTACCACTAATTTTTGTGCTTCTTCTTCACCACTTGTGCAGGCCTCATCTTCTTCATTCACCATACCATATTGAACTTGGTTATGATGTTTTACCTGATTTCTACTAACATTATGATCAACATGATCATATCCACCTAATTTTGATAAGATATCAATAATTTCTTCTACTATGACACTTGTACTCTCTACTATCTTCTTCAACCATTTTTGTAGCACCTATATGCATTTCTTTTGGTAGAGTAACCAAGGAATATGCCTTCATCTCTCCTGGCATCAAACTTTCGTATATCCTCACCTCTTTTGATGTAACATTTACTACCAAAAATTCTAGAATACTTGACAGTAGACACATTTCCACATCAAAGTTCATAAGGTGTCTTACCAATGTCTCCTTTGATTTGCACCAGGTTGAGAGTGTACGCTACAATGTTGACTGCTTCTCTAAAAAATATCTTCAAAATTTTTCCTTCTAACATCCTTGTCCTTGCAGTATCAAGTGTATAGTCCTAAAAAGTAAGCACTGGTTTTTGTGTTCATTTTGTGACCGTTTTATCCTCTTTAGTATGATCCTTATGTTAGGACTCTACTTTGCACCTAATTGCATACATAATTTACATTAAGGTCCTTCCTTCTCCTTCAATCTTTCTCAAAAATCTAAGTTGACTCTAATTCTTACACACATTTTCCCATTTACCCATTCATTCACATAATTAATTTCCCTCTTGGGCCCATTTCAATATTTGGATGCATTTATTATTATTTTCCCCGCTTACCCTTCCATTTTTCCCTGAATGACTTAATACCTCTTCGATCCCACAACTTTACCTTTAAATTTACATCTTCCGAGTATAGGTCAAGCCGAGTTTGACCTATACATGGTATAGGTTGAACCACTTTTGACCTATACCTCAGGGGTTGAATCTTGGTGGGTTTCATGCCCGATGTAAGGTGGTTTCATATTCCCGCCTAGTGAGGTTGACCTTTGTGAATTTGGACCCCAAAATCACTATAAAAGGATGACTCTTCCCTTCATTTTCATATTTAGACATATGCATAAAAGAAATCATATCCACTTTCAGGAAATCAAGAAAGCTATTGTGCATTCAAAGAGTTCAAGCAAGAAAGCATTCATTGAAGGCATTTATCCATCTTCATACATTTCCTTTCATAGATCTAGCCTCTTTCTCCAAAAGAAGCAAGGGAGTTGGCCATCAAGGGAGAAGATCTATATTCATCCATTCAAGTATTCCTCTTATGCTTAATCAATCCATATTGAGGAGAATTACAAGAATCTACTACATGAGGTTTTGTCTTACATGATTTTCTTTTGGATTTTGTGTTAAGTTAAGGTTATTGCATTAACATATTTAATCTCATACTAAGTAAAATTACATCTATATGATATGACACATTTCCATTATTAGATTCAATCTCTTCTACAAGATAGAAATTCCTCTATTTCAATCCAAGGTTAATTCCTAAATAGGGGCTTGACCAAGGCAAGCCACTCCCATCAAATATTTCCCCTTCTCTCTTGTGTGTAGGTGCATGTCTTAGAGTGAAGATATAGTTATAGATCCAATAATCCAATATGAAGACCTTTCCAGATTCACTTTTTTTTTCTAGATTCTGATAGTATAAGGTATAGGTTGAATCTTTGACCTATACCCTAGTATTCTGAGTATAGATCTTCTTACAGAGCCAGAAGGACAATCAAAAGGCTTTCCTAGATCAAATTTCTATTTGTGATTTTGGCCATCTCAGGTATAGGTCAAAAATTTGACCTATACCTAGTTATAGGTCGAACCACTTTTGACTTGTTCCCAGAGAAGAGCAGAGAGTTGCAAGATTTAGACTTGCAGGTTACAAATTACTAGATTCAGGTATCAGGTCATTATGGAATTATGTTAGTCAGAAAATAATCATCCGAATACCTCCTCCTTCTTCTATTTTCAGGTGCACACATTCTTACTTCTATATCTTTCATCTACTTTGTTCTATTAAATCATATTTTCTATTACACTTTTCTATTATATCTTCCTTCAATCACAAACACAAGGTCCCTTGCCACCTTCTTCCATAGAATACCCTAAATCTACCTTCTAGATAGATCTTACATTTTTATCCCTTCATCCTTTTGGGTCGTACAAATTAGATTATTCCTAAGGAAAAGATTTTGGGTCATTCAATGTATATGTAATTTGGTGGTCTACCATTGATCACCAATTTACCATATACATTTTGGTGAGCTCGCCACTTTCATGCTTTATATTTTCTAATTGGGTAGTTAGATCTTCTTTGCGCAATCTCCTTTGCATCATCTCTTCATATTGTGAGCATCTATTTTGAATTATTAGAGATCTTATTCCTACCCCATTCCTATTTGAGATCTTGTTGTGTGTTTGTTAACATGAAACTCTCTAAACTTGAATTGTGTGCAATTAATTATGTCATTATTTTCTTCTTAATTCTCTTTATCAAACATATGGAGTGAATAATAACTCCTTTCATGTCATTATGTTTATCTTCCTTCATGGTTTTATTTCATATGGCATAATTATACTAACTAATATAATCATTCCTTACAAGGCATATTTCAAGACCATTATCAATATTTCATGTCTATTTCTTCTTACAATTTTAACCAAATGGATGTGATATATATATATATATATATATATATATATATA
>MU223601.1:694672-733342 GCA_018584345.1 Thuja plicata | reverse complement strand
AGATTAAATCTTTTAATTAAATAAGAGGAATTTTATTTAATTAAAAGAGAGATTAAATATTTTAATTAAATAAAAATGATAAAACCTTAGGAAATATTGAAATAATTATGATTTGATCAAGGAAATTTATATAGTTGATATTGTTGATATTTGAAAGTATTGATTCAGGGATTTGATAAATTGATAAAATAATAAATGGGGCCCAAAGTCTAGGCGACCATTTTAGGGTGCATACAGTTAGTAAACAACTAATGGGAATGGGCAAGTTGTCTTTCCAAGGTTGAAAAAGAAGATCTAAAGGCTAAAATTGAAGAGTCAAACTTTATTACATTATCTTTAGACAAAGTGATATTAGTAGATAATACTTCATGGGTATGCATGCATGTATATACTATACACAAATTTTTCTGCCAAACTCATCTTCTAACTATTTCTAAAATGAAGGATAATGTGACAACGAAAAATTTATTGGAACAAGTAAAGAGTTGTCTAATTGAATATGAAGGCATAGATGATATGACGATTACCAAAAAGTTGGCGTGTATTGGAGTAGATGGAGCTTCAGTAATGCAAGGCCACAAGAAAAGTCTTTGTACATAGATAAAAATTTATTGTGCACCCTTCGTTACTATCATTCACTGCATGGCCCACATAATGAATCTAGCTTTTGGATTTTTCAGCAAGCATGGTCCAGTACAAAAATAATAATTTTTAATCAAAGAGATCTACTAACACTTCTGTCAAAGTCTGAAATGATTTAGGGAATTTCAACACTTTGCTGAAGTACTAACCGATGGGAACACGCTTCTTAAGGATAATTATACCAGATGGATCCTTTGGACCAACTAGCGCATTGAGTTTTTTAGAATATCCATAGTTTCTTGGTCTAATGAACTCAACTCATGACGAAGCCAGGCTACCAAAATTTCCTGAGTTGCTATGAAGGTTAAATAATGTAGAGACACTCTTAATGTTATTAGGTCTTCTCCCCATGCTAGAGGAAATAAGGGACATAATGAACAAGGCCCAACAAAGATCTATGTATTTTGTAGAATATGTTGCACTACGTAAATTGACATGCGTGGTGATCAATAATCTTTGTTGATTATGTGATGATGTAAAATTTTATAACTAGCTAAGAATCATAGATTTGGACAATCCTGGTAACTTTTTAAAGATCGGTGCAAATTGGAAGTTATGTGCAAAAGTACGCAGAGTTGAGATACCAATGCACTACTTTTCTAGGGTTGAGTTTGAGGAACCAGGAAAGAACCCTAGGAAGAGACTATCAAGTGTTACAAGGGAAGACTTTACCAAGATTGTTGAGTCGGTAACTTCTTTTGTGAAGCACATTGCCTATGATCTTTCCTCATAGATTAGAGAAATATTCCCTCCATTCAGACTAATTGAATCCATGGCTATTATGTTTCCTCAATATTGGAGTGTCAACAATTCAAAATATTTTTGAACTAAGTTACTAACTTTGATAGAACATTTTTGCAAAACCAAAGAATTCAATGGAGTAACCCCAAATGGATTTTTAAATGAATCTTGTTTGAGAGAGAAATCAAGCCATTTTTCACAAATAATGAGGGAACAATATAATATTATGTAGAACCCCCACGAAGATGGATCAGTAACAAGGCTTTGGAAAAATCTAGCTCAAAGCAAAATGTTGATTGATTCAATATTAGAATTTTTCAAGCTTGCTAATTTATATTTGACCATGATATTGGGGTTGGTGGAGGATGAGAGAGTTTTCAGTGCTTTGGGGTTCCCAATGTCAAAGATTAAAAACAAACTAGACAAGATTTTGCAAAATTGATTGAGGCTCTATACATCCATGTATGATGTCAATGCTTTTCCTTATGATAGGGCACTGAAACTGTGGAGGAAGAAATGTCAAATAAGAGGGTTGGGAAACATTTAAAACTAAAGTGGGAGTGCTATAAAAAATGATGTCAGCGAATCATTTATTGGTACTGGTAGGGTTGAACTTGAGATGTAGTTAAGTGAAGGTATGCAGAGTAAAGAAACCATAGCAAATAACCAAGGAATCTATGAATTTGATGGCGAGGAGTCTGAGGATCCGGATAATGAGATGATGTGGCAATCGGAACCATTATCAAAGTAGTAGGTCTTAGGTATTTATTAAACTTATTATTGTAGTCTATTGTCTATATCTCATCATCAATCATGCATAATAGCATATTCCAATGTTAAAAACATGAATGTGGTTGATAATATCATCAATTCTACAATTAATATTGATTTTCATTTGCATTATTCAACTCATATGGTACAATTCTTCAAAATTTTCATTATTTTTTTTTTAAAATATAGAAATTCATATAGATTCTCATTAATTTATTTACAAATATGATACAATTCATTCAATAGTAGTAGTAAGTACACAACTTTGTGTGATCATGTTTGCAAAAGTCAATACCTAATTTCAATTCCATTACCCTTAGCAAATGACCCTAAATTCCCTTTTATAGAAATAAGGGAGAAACAATAGCTTCAGGTCAATTTTCCTCATGTGAAAAATCAACATTAAAATCAATATCACAACCTCTCTACTACTGTACATTTATGCATCTGCCAGACCGGTTTAGTAAATTAGCATCTGCTACATTTATCCTGTTCAAAAAACAAAGTTCAAACTTTAAACTCAATTCAAGCCATTACAAATAAAATATAGACATGATTGAAAGTACTTTCACATACTATGACTGATGAGATGATTCTACCAGTTTGTTTAGTATGCTCCATTCTTCATCATTTGGAAGGTCAATATTTGTCAAGTTATAGTAAATGACCTGTAACCTTGTTAGAAATCCATACTTGGAAGAGTGTGTTGAAAGAAATGATCAATCCAATATTGCATTCAAATTTGTCAATGGTTTTATACAATTTGCAATGCCTTCATGAGTTGTGTCCTGAGGAATCTTGCCAAAATTAGACATCATTGTGTCCTCCAACTTTTTTTCATAAGATTTTCTTCCAATGAATTTCATTGATGAGTTAGTAGGACCAAGACCAGGATTTGGCAAACCAAGACTTAACATTTTGGTTGTTTTTTTATTCAACTTGGTGAGATTTCTCCCATATAAGGCCATAATTTCCTCTCCTTCCCTTAGTTTCTGACATTTTTGAAAGATAGATGTTGCCTTTATTGTTGCACAAACATGGTCATGAATTCCCTTGATTTCCAAATGCCTATCACTCGTTGTGTTGATTTCTTGCAAAATCTGTCTTGCAATATTCTCTCTCTAACAAAGATTTATGTTCATCTCAACATTCTCTTTGAGCTTCCCAAAAACATCTATAAGAATTTCATTGAATTCAAACCACTCACACAACCTATCATCACTCACCTTGATTTTACCCCAAATGTCTTATTTTATTTTCTTGAATGTATTTTTTACTTTGTCATTCAAGCTATTTTCGTAAGTTTTAATTGTATTTTTGGCCTCCTGTATCTCTTCTCTCAATTCAGACAACTGGTGTTCACTAGGTTTTCTTATTTCCTCTACTTTCTCTTCCCACTTCCCACTTCCCACTTCTCACTTCCCAATTCCCAGTATGTTATCTTCTTTTTTTATTTTACCCTCTCATTCTCTAATTCCATGTGTACTAAAGAGGCCTTTTCATCCTCAATTTTTTTATTGCTCTCTTCCAAATTTTCCCTTAGATTTTTCAATTCTACCTCCTTATGTTCTTTTTGTGCAATTTCTTCTTTAGAGGAAATTTTTTTGATCATTTTCTATAATTCTTTGCACCTGTTATCTGTTGCTTTATCCTTTGCCTTTTCATTTTCTAGGTCTGCCTGTAACTTTTCTAGTATGTCCACAAGCTTTCCTTTCTCTCTCTCCAACTTTATCACTAAACTATAGACCACTTGGTTTGTCATTTTCGACACATTTATCTTGTCCACACTTTTTATTTTGGATAAATCCATTTGGAGGGTGCTAATGTGAAATTCAGATGGATCTAACTGACTCTATGGTAGATTATTATCTCTAGCTGGGGGCATAACAACCATGAACTCCATCATTTCCTTATTTGGGTCATATGTAGGAAATATCCTATTCGATGTAGGTTTTGCATCACGAGATGCAGCAACTGCATCCCTCTTCAATGTCTTATTATTTTGTCCATTCCATTTTTTTGTTTGTTCAAAGTTATTTACAAAATCATTGTAATGAAAATCTGGCTTTTCAGACACAATTGAATGTTTGAAAGGTGAAATAACACTTGCAGTGATGTACGCAGGTCTACCTATGCATGTAGTTCTAATGATTTTATAATGAGGATTAGCAACACTCTGACCCATTCCTAATCGTGTCCCCCTCTCACTAACAAGTGGAGTTTTTGGACTGTTTTAAGGGTTTTTGTCCTGAAGGTGTGGAAATTGTTGGAATCACACTCATAGTCACCATTGGCATTGTTTTCATAAGACTCATAACCTTTTGAATCTTTACACTTCCTTGATCTTTGGGATCCATTATTTTATGTCCATTCATAATTTCCTTTTCAAACCACTAGTACTACCCATGCCATCCCCACTAGTGGAAGTGGCACTTGATTCAGATTGAGTTTGAGTGCTTGGAAAAGGTGGAACTAGATTTTCATTTGAAGCTGGAATAAATGAAGGTGCAAGGGTATGGGTCTGAGTAGTACCTTTTTTTGATGATTCAACTCCAAGGACTAGTGTCTCACCACATTTTGGTGGAACTCGTGTGACAGGTAGAAACCAAGGTCCTTGTCCTATAGGACCTAAACCACCCCAACTTGGAAAACCCATTTTTCTAAAATATCTGCCCCTTTGGTATATTTTTCTTTCATAGACGAATTGACTCCATTAAAATTTGAATAGACTATAGTAGTTTTGGGAGTGGAATCAGTGGATGTGAGATTCATAGAAGCCTACTCATACTCATTATCTCCATGATCATCATTGTTGTGATATGCTTAAGCTGAATGCTCCTTATTCCACAAATAACTAAATATTTTATCCTCTTCCACTTCATAAATATTTGCAAAGGTCTTTGGCTTGTCGAGATTCTTCCTCATTTCCAAAAAATAAAAAAATTTGGTTTGAGTCCAATTACCATATTTACATTGATCCATTAGGCCTCTTGGAATAGAGTTTCTAGATGTTTGAGTAGCTTTCTAGTAGACATTGTAGGATGTCCTAGGCTTCTCTTTTCCTTTCTTTTTGTGCAACACCATAATTTGTGATGAAAAATCTTGTATTGAAATATTAATTTCAGCAACATATTTCTCCATCTCTTTTTTTACCTCATCCCAGGACTCCATGTTTTTAAAGTTTTCTATCAATGACATACTCTCATGTTGACATTTTCTTATAGAGTTCCCATTCTCTCTAAGGTTTGTTCAAATTATGTTGAGTGGATCATATTGCCCGTGATTGTCAAGATCAAAGAAAAAAATTGTAAAAAAATACCCATGCCACTCTGAATCCTCTTCTCTCAAATGTGAAACCTCCAAATGGAAAGGAAAAGAAGGAAAAGTCATTTTGTTTTTTTGACCATTAAAGAGTACATCTATGCTCTCCATCTTCCATACATATTCCAATGAAAATACCCTCTTTGTCACATGTATTGGAACTTTGTATTATTCTACAATTGAACCGTAAAACCTTAACACAGTGTAGTCTTCCATGAAGTACGAGTCATCCAATTGTATTTCACTTCCAAGTTGAATGCAATCTGTGTAAGACATAGGAAATATAGGCATTGGAGTGCCTATAATTTTATGATACATTGGTGCCAAAAATAAGTATTGAAAATGGTTTTAGCTCCTTCTATTATCACTCATCCTTATCTTAGGTGTCCATTCATTTATTGGATTATGGACCTGACTTTGAAGCTTGTTTGTCTAAAATATTACATGATGCTTTCCTAAAAGAAGATAAAACAAGTAGGTTATGAATCTAAATGTATTCTATGAACCTCTTAAAATCATTAGTAATTGTTCTTGCAAGCAATGAATAATGTGCTCAATAAAACTATATCTTATGTGATTCACAATGAAAAAAAAAATCATTTCAATAATGCTAGCACCCACTTATTTGTTACTTTTCAATCCCAAACAAAATGCTAGGAAGGAAATACTATCATGAACCCATTGCACAAAAATATCATAATCATAAGGAGGCATATGATATGGATCTAGACTAGAACTACCTATTATTCCTCTGATATACCAATCTTTCTCTATTGCATCTAATTTTTCATTATTTTATGTCATCTTTACTAGGTCAATGTACCTATTTGAGTTTTGTGCTTCAAACCCTAGGTCCAACAGTTTAGCAAATTAACTCTTGGTTATTAAAAAAATTTTCTCCTAAGTATTTTTATTGACAATTTCTTTTCTATTTTAATCATAATTTTTGGCGCATACCATGAAAATTTCTGGACAAGGGAATACTTGAGTTAATGCCATTAATGCCAACCCAAGAACCCATGGTGTAATTTTATTTGTTTGTGCCTTTACAATACTGTTAAATGGATAATATTTTGTGTCCTTCATTGGATCTTTCCACTTATTTTCAAGTAAAAATATAATTTCCATGATTCCCTTATTTTCATGGATAACAAGATCATAAATATCATGGATTCATTAGTGAAACCTAGTGTTTTAACTAGTTTGTGGAAGTCTATTATCTCTGTCTCCTGTCTTTTCCTTTTACTCGTAATCTTGGTATTTATTTTTCCCATCATGGTATTACACATAGGAAAATTCAAATAATTCTACAAGCTATAATTTACAAGCATGATTCAAAATTAAACTCTAATTCTAGTTCTACAATCTAAACAGTAAACCATGAGATTTAAAAATTAAAAAGGCGGGACGTAAGTGTTCAGGATTTTACACAAAATTTCAATTTATGCAGAATGTGATTGGGTAGAGAGCTGAGAGACTTTGTTGCATTCCTCAATACTCAACCTAAAAGCCGTAACCCCTTTCTGAATCTTCAATACTAGTTAGAAATGAAAAACTTAGATTGAAAACCTAAAGAGCAAAAATTGTAGAATCGTGAGTTGTCAGTCGTGACTCATGTTAAATTTTATTGCTTCTTTATGAAGATTGATAGTGATATATGATATCACTATAATACATCTCACTTAATCTTTTCACATTACAACTTCAGTCAGAGACCCAAAATTGAGCTTATTAGTTATTACAATTATTAAATGTTTAGTTTTACTTTAATTTAGATTTTGATTATACTTAGTTGAGTGTTAAATTATGAAACGTGTCTTGTTTATGAGGGACATTTGAAAAAATAGGTGACTATTCCCCGAATCAACCACAAATACACCTTGGGGTGTTGATCTATGCTCATCCAATAGACATTGGTAATCACTGTCAGGTGCTGCAGGTTCCATTCACTTTTGGCTTGTCAGTACTAGTAATCACCTAGTCACCTCACATGTCATCATCGAATGAAACCAACCGTGTGAGTGGACATGTTTCATTACTCTGGAATAGGTTTACAAAAATGGGGTTTCATTTCCCTTTTATCCCAAACTATACTGTACATCGTTGATATGTGCTTATCCAATGGTCACTGATAGTCACTGTTAGGTGTCGCGGGTCCTATTAACTTTTGCCTTATCATTAGTCACACATCATCATCAAATGACATCAACTTGAGTGGACATGTGTCATGATTCCAGAAGAGTTTTGTAAAAAATGGGTTTTATTTCCCCTTCGTCCGGAAATACACCATATGCCGTTAATTTATTAAATTTAAAATAAATTATTTTTCATTTATACTAAACTAAAAATTTGTAAAATAGTGAATAGTAACACCAAATAATTTACTCAATGGACTCTTTTCTATTTTACAACCCTGCTCATGGAAGAGGGAAGATTTTGGATATGGAAGAGATGCCCAAATGCAGAGCCAGTGAAAACCTAGGATGGTGGTTAGCACATTTCATGACAGGCGAATGGTTGGACCCTATTTGGGTAGTTTATTTCTTTTCCTATTTCATTGTGCTGATATCGGTTGTTTTTGGTTATCCCCTATTACTGGAAGCTTCATATTGCGGGGATGAACCCCTTTTTGTCTTATTTCCTCTGCGATATACTCCTATTGAGGTGGAATATAACTGTTAGAAACTTAAAGAAAATAATGAAAATGAGAAGGAAAGAATCCAAGAGAGCATGCAAAGGAAAAGATTTTACCAAAATACTGAAAGAGAGAGAGACAGAGAAAGATTTCTTTAATTGATCAACCAATAGTTCACCAACAATGCTCCAAGAACCATGACAAGAACACAAGGATTTGAAAGGGGAAAAGCAAGAAAAAACCCCTTGTGAATAATATGAATATGACACAAGGCCTAAATAATGAGAGCAATAAGCTCAATACAATATTGAGAGAAAGTTGAGAATGAGAGAGAAGATAAGATTGAAGAGAACCCTAGAATCATAGAAGCATTTGAGAACCAACTAATCAACCTAGAATACAAGAATCAAGAAGTGTATGAGAACCATCTCTTAAGTAAAGATGAGTGGAGGAGTTTGCATGTAACTCCTATCTCCTATGCATGCCACATCCACATTGTGTGTGTGCCAAATGTGTGATTCCTGTTAAGGAGGAATATCTAATTTCCTTATTAAAGGAATTACAAATAATATGACAAGACCTTGGTATATCATTTAATTACATAGATACTAAGGAAAGATTAATTCTAACATCCCCCTTTAATCTTTACTTGGGGAGATGAGATCAATAGGTATGACACCCAAATGTTTACAATGATTTTGAGACATTTCTTTTGAAAGAGTCTTCAGTAAATTGTTGGTAGCTTGATCATCATGCATTTCTTCAACTGGATCGGTGGAGCTTGAATGGTACATATGAATGTTTGCTAAGTGGATAGCACTTTGACAATACAAAGATGTAATTTCTTATGGAGGGGGGGCCGAATCTTCAAGTGACCATTGAGATTCTTGAGATGCATTTATGTATTCTGTATGTTCATTTGCAATAGGAAATAGAGGTGGAGCATTATCAACACCTGAGCCTGCAATAAGGCAAGAACCACTAGTAGAGCTCGCATCAATAGGATCTCCAAGTGCTGAATCAGTAACACTTTAGAAAGGAAAATCATATAGTGAATCATCAATTATAGAATCAAAAATGCAATCTTCCATTGCATAAGATAAATCTATATCATAATATGAAGGTTCAAGATAAGCATCAGTAAAATCATATTGTGAATCATTAGTCATAGAATCAAAAATGCATTCTTTAGTTGGATAAAACAAATCTCTAATGTATTCATCATAATAAGTAAAATCAAGAGAAGTAGAGCTAGTATAAGCATTACCATTATTATCATTATCTTCCACAATAAACATAGGATTAGTACTATCATCATGAATTTCATTTTGAGTAAACATATCTTACAAAGTAATATTAAGAAGGTTCGATATAATTTCCTCTTCTTGTTCAAGAATATCATCAACAGAAGAGCAAGGATCATCAAATTGTAGTGCATCATAATCATTTTCATTAGGAAGATAATAATCAAGAGGGTTATTCCAAGAGTATTCATCATCACATGGTTCATTCCAAACAGTATTATCATCATAATGAGAAGTAGGCATCTCATATCGAATAGAAAAGGCTTGACAAGTGTTATGATTTTGAGTATTAGGATTAGAGGACTTCTCATGTTTAAGTTTCTTAAAATAGTTATTGATCACATGACCATCTTTTCCACAATAATTACAATGAGGTCTATTAGAATGGTTATGATAACCATTATTATGATTATATGAGATCTATTACTATGCGATTTAGACATGAAGGCATGTTCATTAGATTTAAGTGAGGCAAATTGTATTAACTTAGCCTCTTCTTGATGTAAAAGATTTTGAAAGATAGCATAAGTTAATTGAGATGCTAACAAAGGAAGAGCTAATTGAGAATGAATATTAGTATTGAATTCCTAAAACTCTTTAAAAAGGCATTTTTTAAGAATAATAGTAATTAAACTAATGTCAGATAAAGTAACATTAATACCACTAAGTTGAGTTTTAATAGCATCAAACCTGAGTAAAAATTCATCCATATTTCGAAAATCAGTATACCTTAGGTCCTCCAAGTTGTCTTGGAGTTGAATCTTATGGGATTCAGAGAAGTTGTCATATATCTGTTGCAAGATCGCCCATGCTTCATGAGCTTTGGTGCAATGTCCAATTAGGACATAAAGATCAGGAATGATGGAGAGACCAATCAAACCAAGGGCTTCTTCATTTTTTGTTTGCCAAGCATCTTTTTCTGCTTGAGTAACAGAGGTAGTTGGTTCAATGGACACATCTGTAGCAACTTCAAGTACATGTTTAAAATGAAATAGAAATGAAACATGAGTTTTCTATTGATGGTAATTAGAACTATTTAGCTTGATTTCAGGAATTAACATTGACTTGATTAATTATCAAAATTAACTGAAATAAAGCTAAATACAACTTGCAGGATATAATAATGAATCCAAAAAACTAATTTAACGCGATTAGTAAATGTCAATATGAAAGAATATTTAAGAATTAAAAAAAATTAATTTTTTTGTTAAATGATGAAACAAATTTTTATTGCAATGAAAAAATGAAATACCAATTGAATTTGGTTGGATTTGAATCAAAGAAGGAAGGAATGAAATGATATGAAATAATATTGAACTGAAAAAAAGTATTAATGTTTAAACTTTTTTATATAAATAAATGATGAACAAATTTTAGTAAACCAACATAAATATTTAAAAAACAAGGATTTAATTGAATTAGTATTTTAAAATTTGAATTAAGAAAGTAAAACAGAGAGATGAAAAAAAAGTAAAGTAGCAGACAATTTATAATTACATAATAAGTTAAATAATATTTTAACTGATTCAAATGAAAAGCCAGTCAACAAAAAAATATATTAAAAATAGTTAATGTGCAATCATGAAATGATTAAAAAAAATGCAATTATAATTAAGAGAAGATGTTAAACTAATGATTGACCACTAGTTTGAAAAAATAGCTCAGGAAAGGTTCTGACAACTGCTAAAAAAAGAGCTTCACGTGGAGAAGAGTTGCGTTAGAAGCAACAAAAGGAAGATTGAAAAAAGGCTACATTAGAAGCAGAAAAACAGACATCAACCTCCTCCTTTCCTAATGTAGGAAAGAGGGAAAAAGGGCTATTGCGTGAGCAACAAGGAGGAGGTGGTGAGCTGGGTGAAGGTGAGAGAAAAACACACAACAAGAAGGAAAGAGTAAAAAAGCACCTAGGGGAAGGAAAAAAAAGCCAATGTGGGAGATGGGAAAGGAGAGAGGATAAGAAAAAGGGGGGAAGAATAGCAGCTAGGCTACGTTAAAAAGGCTGCTCCATTAAGGAGCAACTCTACTACGCTAGAGAAGTGAAGAATGCTGCGTAATAAAGTAGGGAGGAAGCTAATGAGCTACGTACAGGCTAACAAGGACAAGGATGAAAGGGAATGCGAAGCATAGGTAAGAAAGAAGATGATGCACAGGAAAAGGAGACAAGCATGTTGCTACGAGAAATATATATAACGAAGGTTACCTGCAAATATTTTAAATAACAAAATATTATAACATGCTAAATCTTATAATGCTAATAATGGAATCCTTCAAATAGATGTATATAAGAATCGTTTAAATCCTACAGAGAATGAGTTAGAGAAGAGTAAAGAGATATAGGTAAAAGAATACAGAGTAAAGCTACAAGACAAAACTTTATTGATTGAATCTTACAAGAACAATGATAAAACCCTGCAGAAAACTAGAGATAAGATCTACAGATAAACTGAGAATCAAAGAAATGCCTGCATGCAGAGATGTTAGAGTTGGAAAAACCTTAGAATTATATTTTAATATCAATTTAAAGGGAAAAAATAGAACATGCAAAACTGAAATATTTCCCTTGCGGTTGCCCGACAGAGGGAAAAACTAGAAAAGAAAAGAAAATAAGTAATAAAAAATGTTAGATCTAGAAAAAACTATAGAGTAGATAAACAATAAAAAATAGGTTTGGCTGTGAATCGGCCAAACCCAAAAAAAATTTGAAAAATCTGCAACAAACTTTATATAGAGAAATCCTGCAAACACTCAAACCAGGATCAGTAGCTCTGATACCATGTTAGAAACTTAAAGAAAATAATGAAAATGAGAAAGAAAGAATCCAAGAGAGTATGCAAAGGAAAATATTTTACCAAAATACTGAAAGAGAGAGAGAGAGAGAGAGAGAGAGAGAGAGAGAGAGAGAGAGAGAGAGAGATTTCTTCAATTGATCAACGAATAGTTCACCAAAAATGCTCCAAGATCCATGACAAGAACACAAAGATTTGAAAGGGGAAAAGCAAGGAAAAACCCCTTGTGAATAATATGAATATGAAACAAAGCCTAAAGAATGAGAGCAATAAGCTCAATACAATATTGAGAGCAAGTTGAGAATGAGAGAGAAGATAAGATTGAAGAGAACCCTAGAATCATAGAACCATTTGAGAACCAACTAATCAACCTAGAATACAAGAATCAAGAAGTGTGTGAGAACCATCTCTTAAGTAGAGATGAGTGGAAGAGTTTGCATGTAACTCCTATCTCCTATGCATGCCACATCCACATTGTGTGTGTGCGAAATGTGTGATTCCTCTTAAGGAGGGATATCTAATTTCCTTATTAAAGGAATTACAAATAATATGACAAGACCTTGGTATATCATTTAATTACATAGATACCAAGGAAAGATTAATTCTAAAAATAACCCCATTGAGGTGGGAGCCTTTCGTGTGGCTTCTTGGAGGTGGAGTCTTACTGTTCTTCAATTCTCTTCTCCCTCGCTTCCTATTTTGGTGGAAGAGCCTACTGAGGTGAAGGCTCATCCTATCAAGGTGGTCTAAGGCTAATGGGAGGAGATTTTTGGTAGTGGAGTGTGGTCGCCTCTTTCATGTAGCCACATGAAATTTTGCTGGAAATGGATGGGGTTAGTTTTTTACAGATTGAGTGGGCTGTAATGGAAATCTAGAACAGTGCTGGAGGTATCCCTTTGGTGTTGGAGGATTTCAGACGTGTTACTAATGAGGAGGAAGAGGGAAATTATAGTTTTCCCATTTTTTTTATCTTTGCGTTGTTTGTTGTGTGTGGTTGGCTGGTGCTTGCAGGTGGATGCTGATAGTTTTCAAGGGCCCATTTTGGAGGCTGGTTATTTTTTGTTAGGGCTAAAGGCTGGGATTGGGGAAATGGTGCTCTTTGGTGTTGGTATTATTGGTTTAGGGATCCATGTTAAAACCTTAGATTTCTATTTGGGGAGTTTTAATACTCCAATTAAATTAATGGTGTAAGGCTTTTTCTTGTTCTTTGGGCAGTTGGGGTTTGAAAATCTTATCTTGGTTAGTTGCTGGTAGTTTATTGTCTTTGGTCTGCTAGTTTAAAATGTATATTCTTTAGCAGAGTTTTGTCTTAGATGGGTTTGAGATTCTTGCCAAAATCAGCATGTAAAGGGTTTTGGGGCCCCTTCAAAACTTGCTTTTACCCTAATAAAAAATACCAAATAATTTACAATTTTACATTGAGTTTTTAATTTATTATTTTAATTATTTATTATTTTAAATTTTAATTTTTCAATAGTCCTAACATGTCACTTTTCTCGAGGACGCTTGCGAAATTTTTTAAACTTCAAAACTTCCCCCAAAATGGATTTTACGTCATCGATTTGCAGACTGCGCTCATCCAGATCCAACGTTCATGAATTTTTTCATTTTCCTTTTACAATTTAATTATTACATATTTTTAGACTACTAGTACTACCATTGTACCACATTAATAAAATTTGTAATTGTTATGCTAATTTTAGATTTACTGTAAAGAATAACTGAATACTTTAAACTTTTACGATTATAATTCCACAATCGCGCACATACAAAAATTAAGTTATTAATGTAAAGAATATTAATAAATCACACACATACATTTGTTTGCTTCATTTTCAGATTCATAAATTTTTAACTCATTACTACATTTTAATTTTAATTTTAATTTTGTCCATAAATTATTTTAGTTTTTACATAATTTTGTCCATTTCATTCACAAACTAGAATCTTCTAAGCGCAAATTTCAAAAGAATGAAACTAAAATCATTTATCAAATCCATAAAAGGAAAACCGAAACAAAGTTGCAAAATTTTCATTAACATTTTATGCGAATTTACAATATTTTAATTCCCTCCAAAACTTATAAGCCAAAATGAGGGAGGTTATGAGGTAGTGGAAAAAAACCAAGTACCTACTAGGGCACTGACAGTGGCATCCAAAAAAAAAAATGTAAACCTTTAACCCTTTGATTTTAAAATACCAGGCCATAGGGTCCTGGCCCCTGGGAAACACTAGGGATTTTCCCCTCCATCTAAGTAGAACTCTTCAGAGATGATAAGCTCTGAGAATTCATATATCCATCCATAGTCTTCCAATTCATCCATGAGAAACCACTTTTGGAGAAAATCCCTACCAATCTGCTCCCATTTCCTATGGCGCATCAAGTGCTCAGCATTCAGGTTCAAAAGAAAAGTTTGCATGGTCACATTTTGGCCTAGTTGGAGAAGCTTGGGTAAATCTCTTTCTCAAGGGATCCCCACCCCTATTTGTGCAAAAGAAACAACCTGAACATCGTCACCCAAGAATTCTTTTTTGAATACCTTCCTTAACAAGAGGAGCATATCTACCTTTTCTCCACCGAGGTCCAGAAGAGATGCTAAAAATTGAGATGTAATGTGTGTGTTAACTCGGTGCCTATAAACATTTTTCAAAAAATTACGGCCCAACACCATCCTTATAGCCTCATTTGTAAAGGGTCCAACCTCCTTGCAAACTTATTCTAGGGTTGGGCCTGAGACCGGCCCCAAAAGGCCTTCTAGTCCTCCTCAGATGTGCTAATCAAAGTGATAGTAGTGTCCATCTTCATAAAAATACTACCAACATATCATAATGTGATAAATTTTATAGCCTACAGACCTAAACCATACTCTAGAGGTAGAATTTCAAGCACTTAGCAGAGGTAGACCTAAAACAAAGGAGAATTGAAGAAGAAAGAAGCGTAGATCATCTATAAATAGCCCTCAATTATTTCTCTAACCTTATTAATTCATTTTTCCTTTAAAATTCTCTAAATCTTTCATATTAAATGTAGAGTGTGTGACTGTGAAATTGGAAATAGCGTCACATTGTGACAGTACCCAATTGGAAATCTAGAAGTCGTATGGGCTGAGTGGATCGCAGTTAGAGAGCGATGGTGATAAGACATTTCTTTATTATTTAATGTCACTGATTAGACATTTCTTTATTAATTGCAAATATCACACTCTACAACATTATCAACCATCCATGCAACCTGCTAAGCATTTGTAATCGATGATCAAGGTTAAGGCGCAGGTTTAAGACTAGATACGTGTCCCCATTATGTATACTTTTTGGAGAACTATGTTTCCTTCATAATTGTGGGCCGAAATAAAATTTAAGCCATTGATCTAAGATCATTGAACGGTCATAAATAATAAATTTAAAATGGTGAAATGATAGATATTAGGTATGTGTGGATCACTGGAATAGTGCAGAGTGAGGTAGACAAGTTGGTAACTAAATTGAGGCATTATTCTCTCGATGTGATGTTGCATTAATTAGATCAATTGACATTTGGCATTGGCCCAACTTGACAAGTCAGAACTCAATCAACTCATGAAATGTGGCTTAGTGGATATTAATAAAATGTGAGAACTGAATGTTCAAAGGATTACAAAATTCACCATTAAATTATATATTTTACCTTAAATAACAAAAGATTAGCCATTTAAATTATGCAATTTTGAAACGGTAGAAAAAAATTCGCCGCTTCCATTAAATATTTTTTCCTTTAAAGGAAAATCTTTCACCGAATACATTATATATATTTACCCTATCAATAAAGACATATTTACCGGGATTTTCTAGAATTTCATACGATTGAAAAAAAGTGCCTATAAAATTAATATTTCCTTAAAAATTAAAATTTTTTGCTGACAATATTAATTTTTTCTTCACAAAATAGTGTAGGATTTGTGAGTATTTTACATATTTTCCCAAGGGGGGGTTTCTTAAAGTTATCCCTAGTTTGGATTTATTGTGATGTCCATTATCGGGTGGACAATTTGGATCCTTGTATAGGTTATGATGTTCTTTATTATGCTCCATCACATGTCTTTGATGAATTTTATTATTTTATGTTTTATGAGAAGCCTTTTATGGATTTGGTTTTGTCTTCTCTTTTTTTTCTTTTGCTAGGACCATTAGGGTAGGTTATCTAGGAGCATCGATGGGAAGTGGCTTCCAATGAGTGTCGAGGCCCTCAAGTGGTTGCCAGAATCACACATTGTAAGTACCTTAATAAATTGATAGCTTAATAAATCTATTAGGAGAGAAATATTAATAAGATAATTATGTGTCTCACCCATACCTTGAGTGCTAGTACAGGATAAGGATGAGAGTGGGAGAAGATGCTTGATTGAGGTCTTGCATTTTTAGAATCCTTGTCAGTATGAAAGGATTAATGAGCCGCATATGATCACTTGGGTGCCAGGGTCCAAAGAGGCTACTAGGACAAAACTAAAGGGTTAGATGTATGTCATGATACTTCCCTATATGTGTTCTAGGTTC
Source organism: Thuja plicata (assembly GCA_018584345.1). Taxonomy (NCBI): domain Eukaryota; kingdom Viridiplantae; phylum Streptophyta; class Pinopsida; order Cupressales; family Cupressaceae; genus Thuja; species Thuja plicata. The sequence continues at coordinate 716,612 of MU223601.1, read as the reverse complement.
CTTCATGAGCATTCGGTATACCTAATTTGTGTCTTGATCATTTATATTTGATAACCTTATAAACATTTATTACCATTTTATCTAGTGTACCTTTGCATTAGTCTTGGTTGTTTAGTTTTTTCCTTGGATGCTGTGTGGTGTTATCTCCTTAGCACAGTAGGAGTGGACATCTATGTTACACATGGTCGGGTGGTAGTGATTCTTATTAACATTGAGATCCAATATTCATGCTCTTGTGATTGGATGATCCTTCTTGTTGTTTATGTCATTTTTTTCATTGCTTGAAGAAATTTTTATTGTCATCATGAGATGATATCATGTATCATATGATGTATCAATTTGATACATCTATTCAGGAGATGTATATGTACTTGTATTATATTTGTGACTTAATTCATTATTGTTATCCCCACGACATGTGTAGTTTATGCAGTCAAGGATGGAGAAACCTCAAAAGATCAGTACAATCCTTGCAGTTGATACAACACAATGTAAAAAAACAAGAACAACAAGTCAAGATGGATAGAAATGAGAGATCAACCTTATATTATTCCCTGAAAAATAATTTACAACAGATTTGCAACATGCAGTCTTACATGCCAAGCATACATGACTGATTATGATCAGAAAGCCTCTTACAAACCCTGACCAACTAATGCCAAATAATCTTATGAAAATCACCTACCCCTTAGGAACAATTCCATAAGATTATAAATCAATCACAACATTAGGTCGGCCCAGAAAAGATCACATTTCCCAAAAAATGAGAAAATATATTACCACAAATAGGTCGGGACCCAAATTATCTAGAAAAAACTCCAATGAAAGAATTAAGAGATGTGATCATACAGTAAATTCATCCTCAAATACATTAATGAGTTGGTACAATCTCATATGGATATTCCCCTCGGAAGATCAGAAAATGATCAAAAATCACAATGATTGACCGGGAAAAGAACATGACAATCTCGCAAAGAATCTACAAAATAACATATACGATGAATCCAAATGATGTGCTATCATAGGATAAGGTCCAAGAAGAATCCATGAACAAACTGTAGCGATGGCAATAAAAAATAACAACCACAGATTGACCGCTAACAGAAACAACAGACTAATCAAATAGAAAAACAAATATTTTTGTTTGATGCAAGATTGCTAAGATCCTAAGATGCTCCTGCATTAGACACCTGGGGTACTTGAAAAGTGAGCCTCTCACTTTGCTGGGGCCAAAGTAAAAAAAAAGTGGTCAACCTTAGCCTTATAAATCCATGATAAATCCTCCATTAGTCTATCCTTCCATTTGACAAGATACTCCATATACTGCTTACCTCTTGTACTTTGACCAACTCTGCTATCCAAAATCTTCTCTATCTGATCCATCTATTTCTTAGGATACTATTTGCATATATAAAATTCACACCTTGATGAAATTAGCTTGTTATCTAATCAATTCAACAAAATTTAACAATGATAAGCTAATTGAATTTAAAATACAATAATGAGCATCTCATGGCTCTCTATTTAGGAAGGGAAATATTATGCTCTCAGCTCAACCATCGATTAATGACATTCCTAAAATGAGAATTGAAGCTAGTCTATTATGATTATGCCTATGTAGCTTCAAATACTCTAAAATGCTTCAAATATGAATACTAAATGTAAATTTAACTCAAAATGGAAGCTATGAACTCAAATCAAAATGCCTATAGTGATGATGCTTAGCTCATAAATGTGTGTGTTATGTTTTCACTCAAAATGGCCTCTATTTAAAGGATTTCCCAAGGGTAGTGGGTAGAGTTGATTAAAACTTGATTAGGGTTAGGTTGAGTTAATTTTCTCAAAGGTTAAGACAATTTAAATTATGGTTCCAAATAAGGGGACAAATTGAGTGGTCAAGATGAAACTCCAAGATGTGTGATTGAGGATCAATTTGGGATTGATCCATGTGAACTCCATTCTTAATTCCCATTGGTTGAAATTAATTTTCCCATGTGATGGGTGAGAAATATTAGGAATTAATAAAATGGTTTAATTAAATTGTTTTAGCCATGTGTACCCTTGAATGGGTTAGAATTAATTTAATTTTAACTATGTAATTAATTGATAAAAATCAACTGCACAATTATTTGATTATTTGATTTAATTAATCCAAAGGATTTTATTATTCAATATTTTATGATTTTGCTTGTTTTTCTCACTTCACTTCTTGTTTGATTTTCTTGACCAATTCTAGGTTTTAGATTTTTTGCAAAATAACATGTACAATAGTTAAAGTAGCACATACACTAATCAAGCAACGCGTAGGATAAAGTGAAACAACTCTTAGAAACACAATTCCCAAAAGAGTTTTAGCATGCATGATAGGTTAAGTAGCACATAGGAAACCATAGCTAAGAAACCCAGTTCTTCTAGCATGTAGGATAGATGAAGTAGCACCTACTAGAAGAATTAACATGTACACCTTGATGTGACACTTCCAAAGATTGAAATAGCACGTAGCATCTTCTAACTAGTGTGTAGACAATGTGGCACATATAATTATATAAAATGAGACATACACCCACATGAAATAACGCGTAGCCAAATTAAAATTTGATTTGATCGTCCTCTGATTTGATTGAAAGTATGATCGATTGATTGCTTGATTAGGCATTAAATGTGATGAAAATAAGTGCTTGTGATATTAGGTCCAACATTTTGATGAATGTTTGATGATTTCAATCCTAATAGGTCGATAGGATAACTGATGCTCGATGATGTGCTCAAGAAGAGAGATAGGATGATAGGATACTTGATTGACTTGTGATGATCCATAAAAATTATGATATTAATATGATTCCACTTGATTGAAAACATGTTCACTTTCAGAAGTTATGTATCCGGGAATCACCTCCATGTCTTTTGGACATGGTAGACTAGCTGAAAACTCATGAGCGATGATTTATAGGTCATTGTGGCTTTTCTTTTTTGCTTGATATGCCTTGGTTCTAGATGAACCATGGGTTACTTACAACTATGGTGGAGCGATGGAAATATGACCATAATACCATTGATTTTCCACTTGGAGAGATAACCATCATACCGGAGGATGTGTATAGATTACTACAAATTCCCACTCGAGGAGATCTAGTATATTACGATCAAGTCTACAATGGAATGACATGTAGACTTGTATTCTCAGATCCTACCATTGGTGATGAGAGTATACAGTGGGCTCAGTTTGTCTCATTTCCCATTCTTCCTGCAGTGTTAGGCTCTTTGATTGGTGGTTTCTTGCTTCCTAATCATTGAGGTTATAGATTCATAGTTGGTTGGGGTCATATATTGGAGGATATGGTCATAGATCCATGATGCTTTGATTGGGGCTCCTGTGTATCAGAACAATTATATCATGAGTTACACCATGTGGTGTATAGAGGTAGTGTTGCATTATCAGGAGGTGGAGTAGGTCTATAGCTCTTGATATGGGAGCATATTCTAGTCACATGGCCAATCGTTACTAGGAAAAAAGATTTGAGATGGCCTTATGGATATTTTTATGAGGGTATGATTTTCTAGCCCCATCTCAGAAAGATGGAGTTTTGGTGATGAATTCTCAATGATATACATCAGGTCATGTGGCGACCCTGCTTGGGATGCGAGGCATGACACAAGAATTATGAAAATTTACCATATATGTTCATACCTTGTTGGAAGATAGGTTGATCTCCATTAATTATTAAGTGATTATGTTTTTACAGAGTATTGAGGCAGTACAGTCGGGTACAAGATCTCCCATAGGGCTTAGCTTTGTATGCTTGGGTTCAGGTAGAGAGATTGATGTGGGGTCCATAGGCTGATTACAAATATGCATGTGATAAGATATACTAGATGGGTCACATGAGTTGGTACATGCTAGATCACATAGTGGATATAGGGTTGACTGCAAATTACACAGTGGTTTTCTTAGCATAGATTTCCTAGATTTACAAACACAGCAGAGCATGTACTTAACATTGATGACCTGTCAGATGATGATGGATATGGAGGTGGTGGGAGAGGTGGCAATAGAGCACCGAGACAAAGGGTCCTAAGGAGAGGTGGTGGTGAAGATGGTGAGAGAGGTGGAGGCAGAGTGAGAGAGAGAGGCTAAGGGGTGGGTGACAGGGTTTAGATGAGGGGTACTTAGGTTTGGATGAGGGGTGGTCAGGTTGGTGGCATGATTCCTCTAGTTCCATTTGCAGTTTGTAGACAAAGACAAAAGAGAGTAGCCAGATGGGATCAGTTAGCACATGTAAGACAAATTCAATAGGCTCCAGTGATTCTGGTGATTCTAATAGTACCAAAAGTTGTGATTGTTCCATAGGTTCCCATTGCTCCATAGGCTACACAAACTAGGGACACACTTACTCAGGATTGTTGATCTCCAAGTTTTGTTGTCTATTAGTGTCACACACTTAGTCGTAATCAAGGCAGGTTGTTCAGTCATCACTACAACTGAGCCATCCCACTAAGGCTGAGACCAATTAGTAGTTACTTTTGACCAAGTTAATGGTTGTTGAGTACTCAATAGACACTGATTAGAATGATTTCTGAGTTGCATAAACAGTATGTGTCGAGTGACAATTTTGACTAAGCATCATAGTTTACTTATGTCGAGTAAGACAATTTTGATATATGTGTTTGGAATGGCACAAACACTTGAGTAAACCATTTTGGCCAACATGTATGAATTATTTAATGATTATTCACCATATTTAATGCATTAATTATGCATTATTTTTTAGATCATGAATCCCCATGAAAGCAATGCAACCAATCAATATTAGGGATGCCTAAGCAGAAAAATGTGATGAATCTAGATCATTGATCTTGATCTAGGATGTTTCATCAGTGGTCTATATATGGGATAATTCAAACCCTAATCTAACCATGTGTGTGGATGCAGATGTGAAGAGTAGAGATCGGGTGTGTATGCATGTTTTTCATATCTGAAGCATAGACCAAACATAGTGATCAAGCATAGCAGTGAAGAGAAGAACAAAGATATATTAGATTGAGAGATCAGTTAAGAGTTAGAAAGAGGAGATCCATTATCATCATTTGTAGTGCAGATTGAAGGATCAGGTACTAATACATTCTAACAAGTGAATCAAGGTAAATCTCTTAATAGAGTGGTCCTAAGAGGCCTTTGTAAATCTCTTAACAAATTGCTTACTTTGTTGTAAATTTAAATCCTTTAACAAGGTAAATTTTATAAGTCTATGAGCTCTTAACAGGGAAGACCCCTCACAGGGTAGATCATCTGAAGTGATCAAACTTTTTAGCCCTAAAAAACACACTTTATTATTACACTAGTGAATATTTGTAGGTCTCATCCCCACCCTAGTTTTACCTTTCAAGGATTTTTGGGTTACCAAATATTTGTGTTATGTGTTCATTATGGATATGATTAGATGTTAGATCTATTACAACATTTTAGTTTATGTTTATGAATACATGGTTGAATCAATTGTTTTTAAAAGTGTAAAATTTTTATAGATCTCATTCACTCCCCCCTCTCAATTACTTCTTTCCCATATTAGACTTCCAACAAGGATGTCAGGACTCTACAGGCTGGGATGACAACTATGAGTAGCCGGATTGATTAGATTGCTACCATGATGTAGAGTTTTATGACTATTATGGCATAGATTCCTAGTATTGTGAGCACAAGTCAAATGCCTCATACAGATCCTGGAAATTCAGTGGGAAGAGGTACAGATGACACAGGTGGCCTGGATGGTACAAGTGATGTAGGTGTCACTAATGGGACAGATGGTTCAGGTGGTGACCCTAGTTGATCATGAGCCTCCCTCTTGTTGTGATGTACCATGATGTACTTGGATTGAGATTATTTATTCTCTTTGATTTATGTATCTTGTTATACATTGATAGACATTATGCTGGACATTTGATTACTGCTTTATGATAGAAACTCTTTCTCTTGATTCCATATTCTCTTTATGATGTCATTATATGTTTCAACTTTATATTTTAATGCTTTATGGATGCACTTCTATATGATAATGCACTTACTTTTATATGTTGTGGATGATTTGTATTATGTATGACTATACTTAGATGGATGCACATGTATGATAAAAATGCTTTTATTTAATGCTCTTAATGATGCTTATGCAATGGAACTAGATGAGGAAATGCAATTATTTTTTCTCTTTTCTTATTTATATATATCTTAATGAAATTCACCTAAATGGATGAAATGATTGATGAATAATGTTTAATGACTTATGCAATAAATTTAAATAGATAATAAATATGGAGTAATTCTTAATGAAATGAGATGCAATGTTTTTTGATTAAAGTCCAACATATTCAATCTAAAAGAGAACTTTGCCTTTTGATGATATCAACCATTTTGAAACCTCTTTCCCTAACCCTAGGAAATCCTTTTTATTAAATACTAACTCCTAACTGTTAGTAATAACTGAGAGGACGGCGGGGGGGGGGGGGGGGGGGGTGAATCAGTGGCCTCAAAAACTTAACCTTATTCTAACCACCAATCAAGTAAACCTCAGATTATTATGTCCCTACAAGATGCATGCCATGAGATACTTATAATGATTATCTGTCTGTCGGTTTACCTTGTCTATCCTTATTCTCCTTGATTACTGATAGGCAATATAACTATTTACCGAAATATAGTAAATATGCAAAGTATACCGATAAATCCAGTGTTAACTATGTCAGATACAAAACAATAAAGAAATGAATCATACACACATAAAACATGAATTTTTAATGTGGAAACCCTGTTAAGGGAAAAAACCACTGGGATCGGTACCCCAAATTTTCACTCTTCTAAAGTGAGCCCTGTTAAGAGCCAACCCTATTAAAGGTTACAAACACACTATTAGGTGTGACCTTGTTAGAGGATTTTACACATATAGGTTGTCACTTAGTATCGGGCATCTAATGCTACCATCCTTGAATCAGCCTCTCTCTTAGATCGTCAATAGGCATCAGGCATATTCAATGTTACTTTCATGAATCAACCTTTTTGGCACTCCTTGGGATGTACCTCAATATATAGAAGACTGTTAAGTCCTGCTCTGTTAATAGACTTGATGCTTCAATGGTTAAACTGAAACAAAATGACCTGTTTCTAATGCAACTTGAATTACAGATTTTTAGATCTATTTAAGTACATTACCTCTCTGATCAATGTATAAATTCAATTCTTTTGTGCTCCATAATTTCTACTCTATGATGCAATGCTCACTGTTTGTCAGTGTCTGCAAAATTCCTTAGCTCTCCTTCAACTTGATTGACCAGTACTGCATGAAGTTGTTCTTCTTCAATTTATTTTTAGCATCCTCTTTCTATTCACTCGCCTTAATCCCTTTTCATGTGATACAAAAGAATGAATTAAGCTTGTCTCTTATATAGACATGATATTCACTGTTTCTTGATTCTTGATTATTGATTCTTGATTCTTGGCTCTTGGTGTGAAAAACAATCCAGCCAATTTGATTTAAAGTATAACTCCTGATTTGTCTCATAGTTATCTTCATGACAACTATACAAATCTTCTTTAAATCAATCACTTAAATCTGGTCAAATAAAACAAAGAAAACAACCAGTTAAGTCTATCTTTAGCTCTTTCCAGCTAGATATTTTGTCATTTTATGAACCCTCTATTCCATCGATCAACTCTTCAGTTAGTCATCGGTTACAACTGTTGGTTCCATCAGTGTGACTCCAGTTAGCTTCGGGATCTCCGTCCGTCAGGCAACTCTATTTTTAGCTTGTCGAGCATCCTGTGGTTTGCTTCATCGGGCAACACTATCTTCATCTCATCGGGTATCACTATGACTTTTCTTCTTTGCCTTTACCGATGGTGTGCACTCCATTAGTGTTATCGGTCACTTAGTGAATACTTTAATTTTATGCATTGCTGAAGGCATAACCTTTGTTCCATTGATTCTCTAAAGTCTTTGGCATTTTATACATGATTGTACAGATGATATCAAGTTGACATCAATGACAATACAAATCATTAACTGATTTAATGCCTTGCATTATCTTCAACTTAACATTATCAAACATTTAATCAGTTACATGTCATCAATCTCTCCCTTTGGCATTGATGGCAACAAACTTATATTATCACAGTATACTATTTCTAATACAATATGAAATACAATTGTTGAGATTCATCAAACTACCAAACAATTTTTTTTGATAACCGATGAAAATGTCTGACTGCTAGTAAGCTCTGTTTTAGCTTAGATTTGATTCTTGCAGCTCTTTTTGTTTCTTGTTCTGATGTGTTGCGTCCTTTCCTTGTGTCAATATCTCTCCTTTGATTGTTCTTCACATTTGATGTCTTTCTCTCTTGTCAGCAACTCTTCTTTTGTATTAACTCCTTCATACAAATTATATCCCTATGGATATGATCTCTCCCTATTGGAGTAATCTAATAATGGATAATCTTTCTTCTTTTTTTCAAAGACTATGATAATATTGATAAAATCTCTCCCTTTGATAGTAATGCCAAACAAATATCTTACAGATATCTGACATTAATTTCAAGTGACCTTTTCTTTCCATCCATAATATATTCCTTGAATTTCCCTTATCCATCAGCAATACATCAATATGTTCTGGTGCTCGGTTCTGATATATATACCTGTTGTATATAGATGTAGCTTTAAAGTTCATCCTTTTTGCTTGCATCAACATGAATGATATTCTGAGAATATGTAGGCTGATGCAACCTTTAGTCATTTTACTGATTGGTAGACAAGGGTTTGACCCCTAGTCTCTTTTGCAAGTACTCAAATGTATCCTTGGGCAGTGGTTTGGTGAAGATATCAGCCAATTGTTCTTTGGATTGCACATATTCAAGTATAACCTCTTTTTCTTGAACTTGTTCTCTTAAGTAATGATACTTGATTGCAATGTGTTTAGTTTTTGCATGCATGACTGGATTCTTGGAAATGTTTATTGCACTGGTGTTATCACAATATATAGTCACTGGTTCTAAGATCTTCATATGCATACCTTCCAACAATTGTTTGCTCCATGCAATATTTGAGAAATTTGTAGCAACAACAACGTACTCTACTTCTGCAGTAGAATGAGAGATGCATCCTTACTTCTTGCTAATCCATGTGACAAGTCTGTCACCTATAAAGAATGCTCCTCCAGTTGTGCTCTTTTGGTCATCAATATTTCTAGCCCAATCAACATCGGTAGACACCTTAAGTTCAAATTTGCCTTCTCTTCTATAACACAAGCTGAATTCCTCAGTATTCTTCAGATATCTTAGAATTCTTTTTACAGCAGTCATATGTGATTCCCTCGGGTTAGCAAAAAATCTAGCAACAATTCCCACTGCATGTGCAATATCTAGTCTAGTGTGTACAACATACATGAGTTTTCCAATAATTGATCTGTACAAATTCTAATTTACCTTAGTTGTTTTGTCCTCCTTTGTCAACTTACATCCAGTAGCCATCGGTGTTCCAACTAGTTTGGAATCTTCCATCTTGAATATTATTAGGACCTCTTTGATGTATTTGGATTGAGTAATGAAAATACCTTCACTTTGTTGAATGATATGTAGACCAAGAAATAACTTGATCTCTCCAAACATAGACATCTCAAACTCTTTGCTCATCTCATCATAAAATCATTTGCATAACATATCATTGCCTCCAAATATGATGTCGTCAACAAATATTTCAGCAATCAAAGTGTTAGGATCAGTATCTTCCTTCAAATAAAGATTATTGTTTTCACTAGTCCTTACAAATCCAATACTTTTTAGATAGGAATGAATTTGTTCATACTAGGCTTTGGGAGCTTGTTTCAATCTATACAAGACTTTGTGAAGTCTACATACAATGTTTCTCTTGTCTGGATCGAGAAACCCTTTTGGTTGTTCAATGTATACCTCTTCTTCAAGTATTCCATTTAGGAATGCTGACTTGACATCCATTTGATATACTTTGAATCCTTTATATGCAGCATAAGAAAGTAGTATTCTTCCTCCTTCTATCCTAGAAATGGGTGCAAAGGTCTCTCCATAGTCTATACCTTCCTCTTGTGCATACCCTTTTCATACTAGCCTTGCTTTGCTCCTTGTGACTTCTCCATTCTCATTCAGCTTATTCCTGAATATCCATTTTGTATTGATGACATTCTTATCATCTGGTCTTGGCACAAGTGACCATGTTTTGTTCTTCTCAATCTGCTAAATCTCATCATTCATAGCACTTATCCATTCCTCATTATCTAGTGCAGCATTGACAGATTTTGTCTCAAACTCACAAATTAAACAATTTGAGTTTAAAGACTTACTTCTTATTCTTGTATCAGCTTCCTTATCTCCTATGATCTAGACCTCTAGATGGTTCCTTCTTACATATCTTGCAAGTATAGGTATATTTCTTTGTCTATCAGCTTGATCATTATTTTGGCCTTCATTCTATTCTTCATCACCTTGCACATTGTTTTGATCATTATCCTGACTGTCGGTATTTGCATCTTTATGCTTGGGAGCAATGATTTGTAGCTTAGGGGCTCTATATTGTTGGTAGGGTAGAGTCTCTGGTTCCTTGATATAAGTGAACTTATTTTAGTCCTCCAGTTCTTTAGTGCTTTCTTGTTCATTCTTCTTTGCAAATTCATCTATCTTTACATTTGCACTTTCAATAATTTTGTTAGAGGCTTTGTTTAGACATTTGTAAGCCTTGCTCTTGGTAGAGTACCCTAGAAAAATTCTTTCATCACTCTTGGAGTCAATTTTTCCATTTCTATCATCTTTTAAGATATAACATTGACTTCCAAAATTTCTGAAATAACTTACATTGGGTGTGTATCTATACCATAGCTCATAAGGTGTCTTCTTGGTGTCTTTCTTCAATTGTACTCTATTTAGTGTGTAAACAGCAGTACTGACAACTTCCGTCCAGAAGATTTGGGTGATGCCTTTCTCTATCATCAGTATTCTTGCACAATCAACTATTGATCTGTTCCTTCTCTCAGCAATCCCATTTTTCTATGGTGTTCTTTCCTTTGTCCTTATAGTCTCGGGTATCTCTTCTTTCTGATTGGCAGTAGCTTCTATAATCACCTCTATCAAACTTCTTCTCAAAAGATCTGTCATTACTTGTGTCATCTTTTCTTCTATTAGTACAAGTGGTAACTTTTGTTTGTATTTACCTTTGCCTCTCTGCATTCTTCTAGCCATAAGTGCTTCTATTTCATCTAGATCTTCTTCTTCACTTTCACTTTCACTATCTCTTCTAGATGAGTGTCGATGAATTGATTTTCTTATTTTCATAGAAGACTTAAATGCAGACTCTAAGTTTGGTAAGACACTATTGTCAAAGTTATTCAACTCAAATGAAATCAATCTACCAATTAAACTATCAAGAGTAACTCTAATAGAATATGCAGGCAATAAGGTTCTTAAGATTTTACTTACCACTGTATCTTCTTCCAGTACACTTCCAACTTCTTGGATAGCATTGACTACCTCTTTAATTCTTGTGCTGTACTGAGTGATGTTTTCTCCTTCTTTCATTTTGTGATCATCAAAATTTCCTCTAAGGCTTTCTTCCTTGGCTCTCAATACATTTTTGTCACCACCATGTACAAGCTTCAATTTTTCCCACATCTTCTTTGCATTTTTGCATTCTTTGACATCTTCAAATTCAACATCAGAGAATGAGGAAGCAAGCTCTATCATCATGCCATTGTTCTGCTTCTCTCTCATTTGTTCAACTATTTGTGCTCCTGTAGGTAACACATATTAAGTTTCAAGGAATTGAGTAACATCATTACCAATACTTGATAAGTGGAGTCTTATCATGCTTTTCCATGAAGCAAAATTATCTTTGTTGAACTTGGGCACATCTCGTCTGATATTTGACTTAGGTCTTGAAACCTTCCCTCTAAGAACATAAGCTCTGATACCAATTGTTAGTAATAACTTAGGGGGGGGGGGTGAATCAGTGGCCTCAAAAACTTATCCTTATTCTAACCACCAATCAAATAAACCTCAGATTATTATGTCCCTACAAGATGCATGCCATGAGATACTTATAATGATTATCTGTCTGTTAGTTTACCTTGTCTGTCCTTATTCTCCTTGATTTCTGATAGGCAGTATAACTATTTACCAAAATACAATAAATATTCAAAGTATACCGATAAATCCAGTGTTAACTATGTCAGATACAAAACAATAAAGAAATGAATCATACACACATAACACATGAATTTTTAATATAGAAACCCTGTTAAGGGAAAAAACCACTGGGACCGGTACCCCAAATTCTCACTCTTTTGAAGTGAGCCTTGTTAAGAGCCAACCCTATTAAAGGTTACAAACACACTGTTAGGTGTGACCTTGTTAGAGAATTTTATACAAATAGGTTGTCACTTAGTATCAGGCATCTAATGCTGCCATCCTTGAATCAACCTCTCTCTTAGACCGTCAATAGGCATCGGGCATATCCATTGCTACTTTCATGAATCAACCTTTTTGGCACTCTTTGGGATGTACCTTAATATATAGAAGACTGTTAAGTCCTACTCTGTTAAGAGACTTGATCCTTCAATGGTTAAACTAAAGCAAAATGACCTATTTCTAATGCAACTTGAATTGCAGATTTTCAGATCTATTTAAGTACATTACCTCTCTGATCAATGTATCAATTCAATTCTTTTGTGCTCCATAATTTCTACTATGTGATGTTGTGCTCACTGTTTGTCGGTGTCTTCATAATTCCTTAGCTCTCCTTCAGCTTGATTGATCAGTACTGCATGAAGTTGTTCTTCATCAGTTTCTTTTTAGCATCCTCTTTCTATTCTTTCCCCTTAATCCCTTTTCATGTGATATGAAATAATGAATTAAGCTTGTCTCTTATATAGACATGATATTCATTGTTTCTAGATTCTTGATTCTTGGCTCTTGGTGTGAAAAATAATCCAGCCTATTTGATTTAAGGCATAACTCCTGATTTGTCTCATAGTTATCTTCATGCCAACTATACAAATCTTCTTTAAATCAATCACTTAACTCTGGTCAAATAAAACAAAGAAAAAAACCAGTTAAGTCTATCTTTAGCTCTTGCTAGCTAGATATTTTGTCATTTTATGAGCCCTCTATTCCATCAGTCAACTCTTCAGTTAGTCATCAGTTATAATTGTAAGTTCCATCGGTGTGACTCCAGTTAGCTTCGAGATCTCCATCCATCAGGCAACTCTATTTTTAGCTCATTGGGCATCCTGTGGTTTTCTTCATTGGGAAATACTATCTTCTGCTCATTGGGTATCTCTGTGAATTTTCTTCTTTTCCTTTACCAATGGTGTACACTCCATCGGTGTTATCTGTCACTTAGTGAATACTTGACTTTTATGCATTGCTAAAGGCATAACCTTTGTTCCATTGATTCTCTGAATTCTTTGGCATTTTATACATGATCATATAGATAATATAAAGTTGACATCAATGAAAATACAAATCAATAACTGATTTAATGCCTTGCATTATCTTCAACTTAACATTATCAAACATTTAATCAGTTACATCTCATCACTAACATGAATGCAACTAACTTTCATCACTGCAAAGAATGCAGGGATTAAACTTTTCATCATCGATATTTTGTGGTACTTCTAGCACACACAACCACAACTAGTGAGTTTGGAAAACCATGATGATATGAATATTGTTATCCTCGGATTTCAACCATGAAGTTGGTACAACTCTCACTGGTTCAACCATGGGAGTATGAATACCGCTTTCATCATATTCAATATTGCAAGTGGATGTTGGAATTAAGATATGGAAGATCTAAATGACCAAGGTATCCTTTTGAGTAAACAAACAAAGATTGAATCCCTTTCATACGCTTAATTTCCTCAATGACTCTTTGATGGTCATGTCCTTAGAAAACATGACATTATTCAAAGAATCAATGTTAAAACAGTCACACAGAAATTAAGAAAAGATGTCATACTTTTATCGTTTCCAATCTAGTCGAAACATCATTGATGAACTCAAAATACACGACTCAATAAAACTCAATTCCTCAATAAACTCTTGAGTGCTATTTTTGTATCCATATTTCAAATAGAACTTCATCCATTTCAATATTTTAGGGTTTTTTTTTTTAAATTTTAATCTTGATAATAATAAGTCAATGAAGGTTGAGGATCATGTTGTGTCAAAATTGGATGATTGTCAAACGATGATGTAAATCAAAGGTTCAAGTGTCTATATGTTGTGGTTTGATGCATTTATTCATGTGAATTGGTGCCTGCTTTGGTGAAATCCATGATTTGGACTATAGCCCCAGTTGGAAACAAATGCGTTGGGCTTGGACAAACTTCCAAAATATGACAAAAGCTTGGTTTATGCAAGATGCAGCTCATAGACTTTATTATGACTATGCACAAATGATAGGTGTAAGGATATGTACAATGAATGACAAAAATATACAGATGGGCTGTGCAACTAGGCAAAACCTAAGGGTCAAATTGTGCATGTTTACCAAGTTTTCACCACTTGAATTTATTGCTCTTTCCATCTCTTTTTTTTTTCTTTTTTTCTACCAAGGTGCCTATTGCTAGGTTTTCACCAAGGCACTTTTTTTTTCTCTTTGTTTTTGGATTTATTACCAAGGCACCTGTTTACCAGGTGTTCACCAAGATAATTTTTTTTTAGGATCCATATTTGAATGTTTTTGCTTTCTTTATGCTCAATTTTCCACTTTTTCTCTTTTCTCAAGTTTATTTCCAATGTTTTTGAATTTCTTCAGGATCTCTTTTCCACTATTTTTGGATTATTTCAGGATCTCTTTTCACTGTACAAAGAGTGAGTCTTTCCGCTCATCTGGTACTTTGTCATCTTATACTCTTTCATCTTCCTCTTAAGTATAGAACCTCTTCAAGTGGAGGCTATTAATAGGTTCTTGTAACTCATCTCCCTCACAGTTACCAATTTGGATATTCCCATGCCAAAAGAAGAAGTAATGATAAATGGTCCTAACCAATTGGCTTCCCACTTTCCTTTCTTCTCTCTTTCCACTTGGTTCTTAGGATTTTATTTCAAAACTAAATCCCCAATTTAAAATTCTCTAGGCTTTATCTTCTTGTTATAATTCCTTGATATTCTATTTTGATATACCTTGAGATGTTCATACGCTTGAGTTTGATGTTCTTTTAGTAACTCCAATTGTT
The DNA here is from genome assembly GCA_018584345.1 of Thuja plicata. NCBI lineage: Eukaryota > Viridiplantae > Streptophyta > Pinopsida > Cupressales > Cupressaceae > Thuja > Thuja plicata. The sequence goes on along the minus strand of MU223601.1, from coordinate 701,366 downwards.
GAAGACTAGAAAACCTATAATATTCATCTGTTATCAAACCTGTTGATGAAAATTAGTCAATCGCGTATTGTCATTGATGTTTACACAAATGTAGTGATATTTACACAAATGTATAATCCTATCTGAGCACAGTCAGTTAATGCCAAGCACTCTTGGGAATTATAGAAGCCCAAAGTGATTCTCAGTTCTAACCGAGTTCACTCAGGCATTATAGTTTTGGTCGGGCATTGAAGGATTTTAGTATTAACTGAGTTATGCTTTTAGTGATAGCTGACTAAAAATAGTTTATATTTTATGGTTAATTGGTTATATGAAGCCGAAAAACTTAATTTTTATTGATTATTTGGAAGGTTATTAAGGTTGACTTGACAAGGCTTATCATATATATATATATATATATATATATATATAAGGTCAAGTTTTGATTGAATGAGGTGTAAGTAAGAAAGAAAGACATGTGTTTATGACATGAAGTGTGGAGGTAAATTTAGATGGGATTTTGATTGAGGACAGAACACACAGAGTTGCAAAAGAATATCTGATTAGTGGGGATCAAGTAATTAAAACCAGAGAAGAGATCTGAATCAACAAAGACAGTTGCTTCTCAAAACATGTCAATCCATTGTTACTCTCTAACAATTGTAGTAGTGATCTAAATCTCTTAACAGAGTATACTTAATAGCCTTTTGTAAATCCTCTCACAAGGTGACATTTCTACATTGAAGTATTTGAAGACCTCTAACAAGGTCACTCCTTATAGGGTGATTAAATCCTCTAACATGGTCATACCTAGTAGTATTTTATTGTAACCTTTAACAAGTTTGGCTCCTAACATGGCTCACTTTAGAAGAGTGAAAATCAGTGACTAGTTGCAATTGGTGGTTTTTCCCATATTGGGTTTCCATGTTAAATCTTGGTGTTATCTGTTGTAAAGGTAGAAAATGATGTTTATAGAATAAGAGTGTTTTGATACTCAAATCACTTATCACCTTACATTTAATATTTATAGTGGAGGGATAAATAAGATGTTCCCCTTTATTCTTAAATGCACAAAAGGAAGGATCCAAATTGTTCAACCCAAAAAGGATCAATGCATAAATGAATTAATCTATTTTGAAATAAGAGTAAAGAAGGAGATCCTAGGTTTCCCTCTTGAAATGTGTTTTGAAATGAATGTAAATGTGTGATATATTTAGAATGATTAAGGACTTGAATTGAAATGGATAGGAGAAATACACTAACCTTGAAATATAGCAGATCAAAGAATGTTATTTTTTGAGGTCTGTACTCCATTTCTGGACAATCTAAGGAATGATCCGGAACCAGAATGCAGAGACGAACAAAACCCATAAATATTTTTCTGATCTGACACCGTCTTATGAAAAAGATTGACCTTGACCCAAAAATTTCACCCCTGACCCAATAATCTTGACCTTGACCTACACAGGTCTGATAGAAAATCTGTTCGCGGATCCCAAAATTTTTCTGAAAAGGGTATCCAGATCTGTGTTCAAATTTGCAGTCTTGAACCTATACCTATAAGAAAAAGAGGTTTTTTTTTTGGGGAGGAGGGGTTTTCCTTGGTCAAACCCCAGTTTTAGAATTAACCTTAAATATATAAAGTATAGAATGCTAACAATTAGTAGAATTGAATCTAAGAATGAAACTATGATATTGAATAGATATGCAATTATATTTTGAATGTAAACAAGTATGTGAATATGAAAGCTTGGACTCAATGAAACCCATAAACCTCCATGATTGTATGCTTGGAACCCACCTTGAAGAGAATGAATGATTTTTGAGGATACACAAAGGATCTTGAAGGAATATCACACCACCATGATGGCTAGATCTAGGGTTTGAATGATGAATCTTGAATGTTTGAACCTAATCTCTTCAAAGGCTTGAAAGCTTGAATCCTTGATCTTCAATGGAGAACTTGAATTCTTGAGAGGAAGACTTGAACACCTTGAAATATTGAGAATATTTACAACAATGGATGCTTGAACCTTTTGCTTCTTGAAAAAATCTTGGTTAGAGCTTTTTGCCTTTAGAAGACTTAGACTTATTGCTCAATATCAGTTAGAGAAAATGAGAGGAGAAATCTTCCTTTTATATGAAACTAGGGAAAAATATTTTAAGGAGGCTGACATAGGAGAATTAACTTCCAATTAGACCTATTCCCCTAGAAGAGGATCTATATTAAATATAATTTAGGATTTTCCACGTCGGAACCCAAAACAGCCGACCCAGAAGCGGGAAAAATGAATTTCTGATGACCTCCAGAAGCTGACAAGCTTCCAAATTTGGAAAGGGGACCCAGGTCAAGGTCAAGGTCAACCATGACCTAGGTCAAGTTCAATTTTGACCCTGACCTAGGTCAAGGTCAAGATCGACCTTGACCCAGGGGGTCAGAACCCCTGGAAAAAGTGTCGGGTGGGATAGAAGGTGCCCGGAGAGGCTCAATCAGGGTCCTAAAAAGACACAGAAGTAGGAGATGATGCAGAAATGAGGGGATAGTATGATGGTGGTAAAAAAATCCCCCTAAGGAGGGCTAAACATTCTTAACATGGAAGTGCTTCTATTTTAAGATGATACATTAAGCCCCCACTTTAGTGGAAGTATGGAAATCGAACATGCTTTCGGTAAAGTTAGAAGAAAGACTCTGGCGGATCACAATGAGGTAGAACATCACTAAGTCAAGGACATAAGTCTTTAGACCAAGGATTCTAACTCAACATACATGCATTAAAGATATGAAAAATAAAGAGCAATCGATCATAGAAACATACATGACTACATAAGAAAGACAAGAGCAACACTATAGATAACATAGCCTCATGATCTAATCCTACTAGCATGAAAGAGAAAGAGAGAAAAAAGATAGTGATTACCTCACCTAGTAAGATGCCCACCTTACTATGAATCACCAAGGAGGGAGAGCCCAACAAGTTCACCCATAAACTGTGCTTGTAATTGTAATGCATCTTCTGACGGCTTTTGAAAATATCCATAGATCCACATTCTTGTATCACTATGAATATAAAATGAATGTCTTTTCAGGATTTAGAAACTTATGTGCATTACCTTTCAATGATTTAGCAAAAATAAAAGTAAAAATGTGTGTCCCTTCAGGATTTAGCAACTTCTGTGCATTACCTTCAAAGGATTTAGCAAAAATAAAAGTAAAAATGCGTGTCCCTTTACAATTTAGCAACTTATGTGTGTTACCTTCCAAGGATTTAGCATGCTTATAAATGTAAATTAATGTAAACTATAGTACAAGGGAAACCCTATATATTCCCCCTCCTTATCATGACTACCCATGAGGCAGGATAAGGAAGAGAAAAGAGGATACCTACTTCACAAGGTAAGGAGTATCCAGCTTTACAATAACGTATACCATATTCTTAGCAAAGAATCTTGACCCTTACATCCAAGAGAATAGATAATCATGAAATGGATATGTCACTTATGGAAAAAGGATCCTCAAAAAGGAAGATATCTTATCATTAAGACCCTCACCATAGAGGAGTGCTTAGGATAAAATGTCATCTTCTAAAGAAAAGCGGGACCAAAGATTCAATCATCAAGCCCCCTACAATGAAGAGGAAGAGGAATCTCAGAATGAAGGAGTCAAACTCTAACCCAAAGCAAAGGAAAGAGTTTATCAAAATCATAGTTTTCAAAATAAAGAAGAGGTGATGACCTAGGACAATCACCTCTTACATAAGAGGGTATCCATAGTCAAAACATAAATCTTTAAAAGGAAATAATGTTTGTAAAATAAAAAAATGCCAGTAAGCTAAGGAAAGTAAATCCATAGATAGAGGAAGAAGGAAAATACCTTTCCCCCCAGGTGTGAAGGAAAGGGATATATCAAATTATATCAAGAGATTTCATAGAAAAGAGATATCTTGTGAGAAGTGAAAAAGTAACCCTTGTGAGGGATAGCACATTATTCAGTTTCCAAGGTGAGAGATTTATCAACCATGGAAACCCAATGTCAGACAACGAAATAGTTTATAATCAAAGACATAGGTCCTTAATGCAAACCAAAATTTTCATGTATTTTGGATAGCACATAATAGATAGATACTGCTTAACCAAGGGAAAAGTGAATCCCGGAAAGACAGAAAAGAAGGAGATGGCATCCTTTCCCCCCAAGTCTAGGAACAAGGATGAAAGGGGACCTATTATATTGCCCACAATACTATGCAAGACAATGAGCCCCCAAAGATTAGGCTAACATTGTTTACATAATATGGAGTTCCATAATCGGAACATAAATGTTATTTAGAGAAAATAAGATTAAAATATAACTCATTGCCACATGATATATAAATAACTTTACTATCAATGAGTTTCCTAATCTTATAATGTAAATATTGAAATTAATAAGAGTGATCATGAAATCTATGATAGAAAAAAAAAGGAAGAATCTTCAAGTATAGACTACGTTTCTTTTTGTGTTTAGGTCTAGTAATTATCTTAGCACGAAGGAGTTTAGGCAGAACAACCTCTTGGTCAAATTTCTTCATAGGGTCATCGTGTTTTGAAATGTTATTTGAGATGTTGGTAACATTGATATGTTGTTGAGGATTAAATCCCAATCCATAAGAATTCTCATGCCCCCCATTCTGTAAGGGCATTTGAATTCCATGTTTATGGTTATCACATCCTTGAGTATGGAATACTTGTTTAACTAGTAAATGATAACCAGGACCATAACAAGAAGCCATATCAAAAGGAGTCAATTGAACTCTAGTAGTCACTAAGTCATCATTAGTATTTTTGATAGATTCACAAGAAGGAAAAATGGAATACATCCTAGGAGAAGATGAGGTAGGACCTTTATTATCCATAAGATCATCACTAAGAGGGAGAGCATTAAGGGAATTCATATCATTCCCCAATAATGTCTCATTACGAGAAGAAATCCCAAATGGAGGTAAAGAATCTATAATGTTTTCTTCTTTCTCTAAAATGTCCATATAACGAGAGTGTGTTTTAGAAAAAGAGTCATCATCATGTATCAATATGTCATCCATTAATAAATAACCCTCTTGTATCAAATCATCTTCACAAGAAGGGAATAAATCAATGTCTTTATCCAAGGGTTCATCCCAAAAAGTAGAATCACCCATAATGGCTTCATGAGGAAGAGAGAAGTCAACATCCAAATCCAAAGGTTCATCCCAAATAGGAGGATTATCCTCCCTATCAATAAATAAAATTGTAGGAGTGCCTAAAGCTTGATCCCTAAAGGGGAAAGAATTATATTCTAAAGTAGGCTCATAGAAAAGACATATATTAGGAGAATAAGTAACATCTATCCTTAACTCACTTCTATGGTAAAGGTCAATTGAAGAGATTGTAGAGGAGGATAAAATAGAGATAGGATCAATGTAGATCTTATTCAAACAAATTTCATCCTCACTTCCATGTACCTCATTAGGGGATCTATCCGCTTTAGCAACAAAAGCCTCATCAAAGTATTCAAAACAAAAATCATACATGTTGAACACAATGAAAAATGGCTTTTTTGTATTTTTAAAGAAATTTTGTGATTTTTATGAATTTTGAAATATAAATGCAAGAGAATAAAATAAAACCTACTTCTATATGCATGAAAGATCTAATATGAAATGCAAATCTAACACCAAAAAAGAAAGAGTTGTCTATCGCGGGTTCACCAAAATGTAAAGGTAGAAAATGATGTTTATAGAATAAGAGTGTTTTGATACTCAAATCACTTATCACCTTACATTTAATATTTAGAGTGGAGGGATAAATAAGATATTCCCCTTTATTCTCAAATGCACAAAAGGAAGGATCCAAATTGATCAACCCAAAAAGGATCAATGCATAAATGAATCAATCTATTGGAAATAAGAATAAAGAAGGAGATCCTAGGTTTCCCTCTTGAAATGTGTTTTGAAATGAATGTAAATGTTTGATAGATTTAGAATGATTAAGGATTTGAATTGAAATGGATAGGAGAAATACACTAACCTCAAAATATTTTAGATCAAAGAATGATGTTTTTTGAGGTCTGTATTCTATTTCTAGAAAATCTGAAGTATGATCCAGAACCAGAACATAGAGATGAACAAAACACAGAAATATTTTTTTGATCTGACACCATATTATGTAAAAGGTTGAACTTGACCCACAAATGTCACCCCTGACCCAATAATCTTGACCTTGACCTGCACAGGTCTGACAAAAAATCTGTTCGCGGATCTTGAAAGTTTTCCAAAAAGGGTATCCATATATGTGTTCAAATCCAGTCCTGAACCTATACCTGCAAGAAAAAGAGGTTTATTTGTTGGGGGGTAGGGGTTTTCCTTGGTCAAACCCCAGTTTTGGAATTAAACTTAAATATATAAAGAATAGAATGATAACAAGTAGTAGAATTGAATCTAAGAATGAGACTATGATATTGAATAGATATGCAATTGTATTTTTAATATAAACAAGTATGTGAATATGAAAGCTTGGACTCAATAGAAACCATAAACCTCCATGATTATATGATTGGAACCAACCTTGAAGAGAATTAATGAGTATTGAGGATGCACAAAGGATCTTGAAGGAAGATCACACCACCATGATGGCTAGATCTAGGGTTTGAATGATGAATCTTGAATGTTTGAACCTAATCCCTTCAAAGGCTTGAAAGCTTGAA
>MU223601.1:657362-686674 GCA_018584345.1 Thuja plicata | reverse complement strand
ATATACATGTTCTCCAGAGTATTCTGGATAGTGTCGAGCGTGGATATGGATATTTACAGACTCCTGGCGATCCTGTGCATCATGACAGATAGGTAAATTTACATGTTTTTACCGGGTGCCTCTGCCGGTGGCGGTGGCCCTTTGGTTGTGCGCGGGTGGCGCGTTTTACAAATGCACTGCCTGCGTTATGTATACGCCGAAAAACATTTTAAAAATGTTTTTTTTAAATTTTTTTTTTGATTTTCTGCCTCGAAATTCGTGTCGTACGGCCGTAGAAGGGAAGAAATTTTTCCCAGATGCTCCGGAGGCCAAATAGGTCGATTTTTATATGATTTTGACTCTCTCGGGCCTTCTAAACGCAATGGCGGAGTCCGTTTCTGCTCAATCTATTCCAGAAGATCGAGCCTCCTCCAAAGTGACAAAAAAAACTCCAGAGAACCCCAGAAAGAGAGGGCTTGATCCACAGCTCCAACCAAACTTGAACAAGCTACAACAGCAAGGTTCTGATACCATGTAGAAACTGATGAAATATCATATTCAACTCCAAGATCCAGCTGCATGCAATAAACTTGTCACAAGAATGAAACAACAAAATGGAAAAAGTGAAACCCAGAAGTTTACTCAAAATGTGAGAGCAAAAATATCAACTAAGTTAATGAATAACAATTACAAAGTTCAACCTTAAAAAGGTGAATGAAACCCTAAAAGGGAAAAACTAGGTTGCGCATTATTAATTAAGAATTAATTAATAACGCACCTAAGAGAAGCTTAAGCAAATAGAGTAATAATACTCTAACATTCTGGACAGTGTCGAGCGTGGATATGGATATTTACAGACTCCTGGCGATCCTGTGCATCATGATAGATAGGTAAATTTACATGTTTTTTCAAACTTAATTTCTCTATGATCATAAGTATTTAGTTTATTATACATGTGTGTATACATGACATGTATATTTATTTTATTGCACAGAGAGATCAGGAGGTGGTGGACCATCATTAGGTCACGGATCAGGACATGGTCCTAGTTGAGACATTTCATTTCATCTACATGTTATTTCAGACATTTCATCTACATGTTATTTTAGACCTATACATTTACATGTTACATGTTATATGTTGTTATTTCATACCTATACATTTACATGTTATTTCATATTTTAGACATTACATATATACATGTTCATTTTCATCATTTCATATATGTATGTATGTTATGTATATGTGAATGAGTTATTTCATGTTTTAGACATTACACATATACATATACATGTTCATTTTTATTATTTCATATATGTATGTATGTTATACATGTGAATGAGTTATTTCATAATTTAGACATTACATATATACATGTTCATTTTCATCATTTCATATATGCATGTATGTTATTTCATATATACAAGTTTATTTTCGTCATCTCATATATGAATGAGTTATTTCATATTTTAGAGTTATTTTTATGTAAGTAACTAAGCTATTCAATTTGTCATGTAAGTAATTTAAACTAATTTAAAAGGGGATGTCTTAAGGGGGGGTATAAAACATACACATTAACACATAAATCTATAACAACATACATAAAAGCAATATAATTTAAACAAATTGAACCATTAAAATACAATTAACTAATCTATTCAATTTGTCATGTAAGTAATTTAAAATAATCTAAAAGGGGATGTCTTAAGGGGAGGTATCAAAGTATACACATTAACACATAAGTATATAATAACATACATATTTAAGCAATATAATAAATGAATTGAACCATCAAAATACAATTAACTAATATATTCAATTTGTCATGTAACTAATTTAAAATAATCTAAAAGGGGATGTATTAAGGGGAGGTATCAAAGCATACACATTAGCACATAAATAAATAGTAACATACATATAAATAAGCAATATAATAAATGAATTGAACCATCAAAATACAATTAACTAATCTATTCAATTTGTCATGTAAGTAATTTAAAATAATCTAAAAGGGGATGTCTTAAGGGGAGGTATCAAAGAATACACATTAATACATAAATATATAATAACATACATATTTAAGCAATATAATAAACGAATTGAACCATTAAAATACAATTAATTAATCCATTCAATTTATCATGTAACTAATTTAAACTAATATAAAAACATACACATTAACACATAAATCTATAATAACATACATATTTAAGCAATATAATAAATGAACCATCAAATATACATTATAAAAGAATACACAATATACCAAGCATGCATAGTTTTACAGAGTTCAAATTGTAGAGTTTAATAACATATATCTAATATCTAATATACTAAGTAAGAGTTCAAACTGTAGAGTTCAAATATGAAAGTACGAGAGCTACAAAAATAGTTTTATCCTAAAGCTCTTGATACATATAGTCTGGATCCTCTCTATCTTTTATTATCTCCAAAAGTTTTTCATGTTCTTCAATAGGCAACCTCCACTTTTGATTGCCACGTCCTCTTTTCTGCAATGTCTCAAATTGCAACTTTGTTGCTATAACCAAGTGATTGTAATGTAGAACTTTTTTACCAGACATATATTCAATAAATTGAACACCATTTCTGTCTATCTTTACTTGCTGATAATATGTTCCTTCAATAGCAACTGAACCAGTCAGATATGACTGTCCATCACAATCTACAATTTCTTCTGGCAATTTGTATTTTGCTTCCGTGCATCTTAGTAGATAATAATCTACACTTTCAGCATTGTCTAGATCCGCAACCACAACAAAAATATCACCTAGATACAAATGCAGATTAGATATTAAATTCAAATCAAAAGTATAATAAATTAAATTTAGATAAAAGATCATGTACATGTGCATGTACCTGTAACAACCAAATCAGAAACACTCTCATAATTAGCTGAATATATAGGATCATGAATGCTTATGTCAAAGTCCTCATCTTCATAAGGAGACATTTAGATTAACTCCTTTATATCCCATTGTGAAACATATCCATTTGCAATATTCTGACATTGACTCATTGGATTGTCCTCAACACAGTCAACACAGAAACATGTTTTTTCTCTTACTTGAATCAATAGAGGCTTGTGTTGTCCAGTACTCATCAATTGATGTAAACTTCTAATACCAACAATCCTTTGACAATTGTAAGGATTAGATCGGTCTATATCTATTACAAATATGAAATGAAAGTTGTACATATTTAAATCAACAATTATGATAACATAGATGAACATGAAATTAAATTTTAATTTAGATTTTCCCTACAAACTATAAATTACCTTTCACTTCCCAAAAATAATGTTTGTTGTATTTGGTGCCCCGAATAGAAAAATGATTTTTACACCATTCAAAAAATTTCTTTGAATTCTCTATCATGTTACCTGTAAATTTCTAAATGATCAGTTTAAAGTTCAAATACATCTAAGTTTAAATTATACTATTTGAAATATCTAGATATATATATTTAACTATAGTTCACACCATTTGTACCTACAAGTTCATGTTGGCGAAGTGCATGCTTCACACATGCTCCTACTCCATCATGCTCTCCTTTTCCATGTCCACTTTCAAAGAAGTTCCACAAAAAATTAACATTGCATCTAGCATGTTGCATAGCTAGCCAATTAAAGTCTTTTGCAGATTTAAATTGTCCTACAAGATTATGATCACATAATAATTTAACAAGTAATCAATGAGAATTTGAAAATGAATTGAAGTGCATACACTTACCTGCACAACCATTAGACCAAATCCAGTGTTGTGAAGCTTTATCCCGTGATTCGCAATATCTTCAAAATACATTGAAAAATAATGAGCCACATAGCTCCTATCATGAACCTTATCATCGCTGATATAGAAATGAACCTCCTTGATGATAATCCATTCATTTGGATTGGTACTTTCTACCTCATCCAAATCAAATTGTGCGTGTCTATAGGTCACTTGCACAAATATTGCAACTTTGTCAGAATGATAATATTGAGCTTGAAGCTCTGATTGAGGGGAGAATGTATAATTCTCAGAGAAATCTACAACTGAAAGAATACAACTAGGTGGAAAACAATTTTTTGAATCAAGAAACTATTTACCTTGCCATCTTTCACCATGACAATGCTGGATATGTGGATAATTGATAGTATAGAACTTGGTCATAAACTCAAGGTAGGGCAATTCACTCTCCTTCAATACAATTTTTTTGGATTCATCTCCACTCTTAGTTCGGTATGTCTCATATTCAAATCTCTTCCACAAAACTAGTGTTGCAACATTAATATTCTCAATTTGCAATTGAAATTTATGTAAATCTCCACAACCACTGCATGCACTCTTTATACATTGTACTTTGAACTCATCTGAATCTTCTGATTTCTCACATAATATAGACTTCACAAATTGTGTCGTACTTGTAGGGATGAGCATATCTGAATTAAGTACTGCCATAACCTTTTTATATGATTGCAAATATAGATGAAACTCAACATAATTTTGGAAACAACAAGTTTCACGTACCTTATTTATGCGTACAAAGAAAGGGCGCAACCTCTCAAACATTCTTTGACATATTTTCACATCTGAAAATTCTTGTTTGAATGCTTCAAACAATTCGCTTTGTGTTCTATCTATAAAATGTTTTGGATGTGCAATTTTCATACCGGTCTCTTCATCTTTCATCTGTATAGTATCCCTTCTATTAGAATAAACACAAGAGTGAGCAGTCCAATATTCAATGACCTATCTTTTTACATCTTCAGAAATTTTTCCTTTTTGAGGAAGTCTACAAATATTAACCCAATTCTTTTAAATATTTCCATCTAACATATTTCTCTTCCTGATATATCTTTGAACAGTTCTTCTAGATATATTTAGTAAATCAGAAATTTCATGTACTTGTTTTCTCTATGTCAACCTCCTACTAGATAAAGTAGTCATCAATGCTCTACGTGCAACACTTAAATCAACTCCTTGACTTAAGTTGTTAATATAGTTCAATGCATCCTGCAAATTTTCAACTATTGTTCAATTTACATTATCTCCTGAGTTTTTGTTGGTATCAACACCTAACAACTCCAAAACAGGGGTCATTTCTATTTTCTTGAATAACCTAGCAAATAATTGTGCTTTTCCAATCACACTTTTACTTTGAAAATATTCATCCCAAATCTTTTTGCATTATTTTTTTATTATGCTTTCAGGTACCAATTCGTTAGATGAAAATTGACTAAAAAATGAGTCGTCATCCATCTCCATCAAATTGGCCATGTCAAAAGATATATTTCTATCAATTGGTTCCCCTACTTGAATTGGATCTTCTTGGACTTCAATAGGTTCATCTTTATTACGTTTTGTATGACCTTTCATTTTGTCATCCCTTATTCGATCATATTTTCTTGTTCTGTTTCTTTTATTCCCCATTGCACAATTTGTTCAAATTGAGAGCTTTGATTCACCTGCAAACATAAAACCATATACAATTGATAAAAAATTCAAAAATAATATTGATAATTTCATATTGAACAATGCTTTAATTAAAAACACAAATAAATCTAAAAAAACTATAAAAAAACTTGCAAATAATACAAACCTCCTTGATAATTTTAATTCTTAGTTGCCTTTTAACACCCAAAAATGCGCTTTTAAAATAATTTAAAAATGAAATTATTAAAAAAAACTTTTTTAAGTCAGAATAAATGATTTTTGCTTTTAATTTTAAAAAAAAAAAATCTTTTATATATATCAACTTTGAGGGTCGTGGTCATCCACGCGACCATGTTTGGTCAGCCCTAGTTTTGGCCGGACCTGTTTCAGCCGGACCTGTTTTGGCGAGACCTGGTTCGGCCGAAACTACTTATGTGGCATCCCATGTGGCAGCCAAATAAGCAAAAAAAAAGGAAAAATTAAAACACGTCATTTCTAGGGCTTATTTGTCCACCAAAACTAAATTGTTCTTAAAGTCTAAAAATACCCTTTTGTAGAGCTCTGAGTCTAGATTATGGTCATATAATTTTTATAGTATTTTGATTAAATATAATATATTATAAGTTAAAAAAACTGCAAGTAGGTATTTTAACATTGAATAACATGCTCGTTCGAAAAAAGATTAAAAAAAATAAAAAATCATGTCAGAAAATTTTAAAACTTATATTTAACACTAGAAGAGAGAGTCCTCTTCAAGAATATATAATTTGTTTTGTATTTGGTGTAGATTTCCTAGGGAAAATTAGGCCGAAGACAAAAACTATTAATTTCGGGTAACGCTTACTTTGAATAGTTATAATAGCCAAAATATAAACCGAAAACCAATCTTTCTTTTTTCTGCACTAGCTGTACATGTCATCTAAAACATATTCTAAAATCAGAGGAAAAAATAATTATTTACATATATTTTGTTGGTGGGAACTAGACCCTCAATTTTTGGCATTTTTCAACAATTAAAAAATGGACTTCAAAAATTAAAAAACTATGTCAATTCTTATTAAAAAAATTTTAAAAAAATTGTAGGCATAAACTACATCCAATTTTACACATTTCATTAGTTTACATCATTTTTAAATTCTAAACACAAATACCACTTTTATGTCGTTGAAGTTTAACTACTTTGCATGTTGTGGTCCTCTTCCTTTGTAAAAGTGTGACACAGGTTTGTACTTTTACCGTACATTACAACTTCATTGGATGTGTATTGGATTGTGTCTTTGGCATTGGTTTTCAAAGAGGGAGATATTAATGATGTCATAAAGATTACTAATGGAGAGATTAATGTAAGAGGGAGAAATCTGTATTTTAGTGATTGTGAAGACAGAGGGAGTTTTTGGATGAGAATCAGGATGAAGCTAAGGACATTAATAAAAATTTGATTCTTATACCTATTTATCTATAATTCTTTGTATTATGAGATGTTGTGTTGTCATCAATGCCAAAGAGGGAGATTGTTGATGACAATTATTCAATTGCATATTGTCATTAATGTTTACACAAATGTAGTGATGTTTACACAAATGTCTAATCCTATCCGAGCACAGTCAATTAATGCCAAGCACTCTCAGGCATTGAAGAAGACCAAAGTTATTTTTAGTTCTAACCAAGTTCACTTGGGCATTACAGTTTTAGTCAGGCATTGAAGGATTTCAGTATTAACCAAGTTATGCTTTTAGTGATAGCCGACTAATAGCAATTTATATTTTATGGTTAATTGGTTATATGAAGCCAAAAAATTTAAGTTATATTGATTATTTGGAAGGTTATTAAGGCCTACTTGACAAGGATTATCATATATATAAGGTCAAGTTTTGATTGAATGAGGTGTAAGTAAGAAAGCGAGATATGTATTTATGACATGAAGTGTGGAGACAAAATCATATGGGATTTTGATTGAGGATAGAACACACAGAGCTGCAACAAAATATTTGATCAGTGAGGATCAAGTAATTAAAACCAGAGCAGAGATTTGAATCAGCAAAGATAGTTTCTTCTCAAAACATGTCAATCCATTATTACTCTCTAAAATTGTATCAGTGATCTAAATCTCTGAACAGAGTAGACTTAACAGTCTTTTGTAAATCCTCTCACAAGGTGACATTTATACATTGAAGTGTTTGAAGACCTCTAACAAGGCCACTCCTTATAGGGTGATTAAATCCTCTAATAGGGTCACACCTAACAGTGTGTTATTGTAACCTTTAATAGGGTTGGCTCCTAATAGGGCTCACTTTAGAAGAGTGAAAATTTGTGACTAGTTGTAATTGGTGGTTTTTACCATATTGGGTTTCCACATTAAATCTTGGTGTTATCTATGTACATTTCATTTGCTTTATGGTTTATGTTTATGTAATTAATTACTAAAGGATAATCACAGTTAATATCTTAAGATTTTCTATGTTAATCAAGTGACAATAGAATATCTGTGTTAACTGAGCAACAGTGATAAATTTGTTTAAGACATCAAAGGGACTTGGATTTTTTTTTTTGGTAACTGACTCACCCTTCCCCTCTCAGTTACTCAACTCATTTCCAACAAAACCATATAGATAAACTCTCAAGTACGGGATCTCAACTTCTAAAGAAAATACAACTTATGCCCCATAGACCAATCAAAATGGTGTTTCTCCTGTTGGTGTCCTTATGTTGTTCCTATACGCCCACAATGTTTGATTCAATTATACCTACCAATTTCTTCCTAAATTATCATCTTTCCTTTTCAAAATTGTGAGAATGTTCTTTTTTGTTGCTTTTGCTTGTCCATTCCCTTGAGGATAATAAATGGAAGAAGAATTATGTATACAATGGAACTTGTCACATAGGTCATCCAAATATATATATTTTAATTTCTTTCCATTATCAGTGATTATAGCATGAGGAATTTCATATCTACAAATAATGTGATTTAGGATAAACATTGAGATTTTTTTACCTGTTGCCGTTGTGAAAGGCACAACTTCTACCCATTTAGTGAAGTATTATATTGAAGTGATGATGTATTTATGACCATTGGATTAATGTGGATAAATGATCCCTATTAACTCAAACCCCCATTGATAAAAGGGCTAAGGTGCGGTCATTGGGTGTAAATCTTGCACTAGCACATGAATCATGTTTCCATGGTATTGGCATTTCTAACATATTTTTACAAAGTGACAAGCATCCTTCTCTAGGGTTGGAAAAAATTATCCCATGTGAAGGATTTTATTAGTTAAATTTAACCCACTAGAGTGAGACCCATAGATCCCCTCGTGAACCTCCCATAAAGCTAATTTTGATTCCTCATTGTCTAGACACCTAAGAAGCGTTCTATCAAGACTCTTGCACAACAATGTGTTAGAAAGGAAGGTATAATGGGAAGCTTGGAACATAAAGTGTCTCTTTTGATTGCAGGTTTGGTCCAAGGGTAAAGTTTGGTCTTGTAGGTAAGTAAAAATAGGTCCATGCAAAGGTGAGTCATGTCCAACTAACATGCATATAATTTGAGAACGGGGAAGGTCAAATTATGGTTTCGATAACTCTTCCACCAAGAATTCATATCAAGCATGTTATTTTGGAATTTGAAGAAGAGAGGCTAAGGTCACCATGGAATCTTCTGATCTAATTCTATCCCTTGGAATTTGATCAAAAGTTATCAAAGAAAATTATTTTTTCCAATAATCTATCATCCTCTTTTAGGGTATCAACTTGTCATCCTTTGTTTAGTATTCATCATTAATCTGGTTTGAGTAATTGAGAATATTCATACACTTGTAGTTCTGTCACTTTCCATTCTAAAGCCATTTTGATGCCTATGAATAGGGCTTCATATTCTCTAATGTTGTTGGTGCATGGAAAAAGAATTTTGTATGAATTTGGAATTGTGTAACCTTGAGAGGTAATCCAAAGAATGTGTGCCCCTGATCCATGTTGGGTGTAAGATCCATCAAAATAGAGTTTCCATGTTTTTGCCTCCACGTTAATTATTTATGAATCTATAAATTCCACTTGAATAGCATGATTATCAACTAAATGAGAATCTACCAATTGGTCTTCTATCACTTTTCCCTTAATGGATTTTCTATCCACATATTCTATATCAAACTCACTCAAAACCATCACCCATTTGGCCAATCTTCCTGTGATAATTGTTTTTCTAAGTAGATACTTTAAAGGATTGATTTTAGCAATAAGCTTAACTTTTTGAACCAACATATAATGAAATATATTTTGGGAATAAAAAAATACCATGAGGCAAGCTCATTCAATGAAGCTATAGTTGAGATCATATTTGACCAATGTTTTGCTAAGATAATAGATTGCCTTTTCTTTTCCATCTTTGAGCCAATAATACTCCTAAAGAGTGACCTGTTACTGAAATGTAAAAGAGTAAAGGATTTCCTTTGATAGGTGGAATGAGTATAGGTGGATTCACTAAATATGACTTCAATAGGGAGAAAGCTTCCTCACATTGTGCATCCCATTTTAAAACTATGTCTTTATATAGAAGTCTAGTGAAAGAATGGCATTTTTCTGCCAATTGAGATATAAATCTTCTCATGGTTTGCAACCTTCCTTGAAATGATCTCATTTGTCTTATGTTCTTTGGTGCATCCATTTCCATGGTAGATTTCACTTTCTGAGGATCAACTTCTATTCCCTTTGCTGATACTATGTAACCCAATAACTTTCCTGATTGCACCCCAAATGCACACTTGTTAGGATATAACCTAACCTTGAATTGTTCCAACCTTGTGAAGATATTTTACAAGATAGGTAAATGATATTTCCTTTCATGTGATTTAGCTAAGATACATCCACATAGTCTTCTAGAAATGTATGCATCATATCATGAAAAGTTATGGTCATTGTCCTTTGATAGGTAGCTCCAGCATTTTTATGGCCAAAGGGCATGGAATTCTAACAAAATGCACCCCAAGGGCATGTGAAGGTTGTTTTCTCTCGATCCTTTGGTGCTATCTTAATTTGGTTATATCCGCTAAATCCATCCATAAAGGAAAACATAGAGTGTTTTGTCATCAAATCCACAATAGTATTAATACTAAGTAATGGAAAGTCATCCTTTGGGCATGCAAATTTGAGATCTCATAAATTTGTGCATATTGTAGTTGATTTATCATGCTTTGAAATCCGCACAATATTGGATATCCATTCGGCATAAGTGATATCCCTTATGAACCCCACTTTTACCAATTTTTGTAATTCTACTTTCACCAACAAGGCTATATGGGGATACATCTTTCTTAAATTTTGTTTCACCGACTTAACTCCTAGTCTTACATTGAGGTGATGCGTAATGAAACCTAGATCTAACCTTGGCATATCTAAATAAGACCATGCAAAGTTAACTTTCTTTTCTTTGAAAAATTTGATGAAATCTTCCCTTTCTGTTGTAGCTAATGAAAATGCAAGGTGTATGAATCTTGGTTCTAAACTAGTGCCAATATTAGCCTTCTTTGTTGGTTCAATCAAGATAGGAGATATTTCTTCATCATTCTCTAGAAAGGTGTCCAATATCTCTTCCTTAGGTTCCACAGTTGGGTTTTCACCTTCAGAAACATCCTTTATTTTTACTTTTTTGGGGTCTAGCACTGCCACATTCTGGTTTTCACCACTAGACCACTTCATTTTTCTTTTATTTTTTTTCTCTTTTTATTTTTCTTTTAGATTGATAGATTTTCCATTTTCTTCCACTGCTATGGTTTGAGTGAATTCATTGGTGAAAGAGGGTTCCACTACATTTAGGTATAAGGCCACATAATTGTCGTTAGGAAAAGAGAGTATGTCATTTGGCTCAGCTAGGTCCAAATCAATTAGTTCAAGATGGATACAAGATAAAGATTCATTTAGTATATTTGTATCCATGGGGTTTAAGGACATAAATTCAATAATGGTTCATACATTGTATTGCTCAAATCTATGACATGGGCTTGCTCAAGGTGTTCCATAGAACTTGGATCAAAATTGTCCTCACTTGAGTCCCCTGGGATTTCTAATGAATAAAATGTGTGTGGATTAAACCTAATGTTTGAATATCCTAACCATGAAGGTACCCATGGTTCACCCACCCAATAAATTCCATTTGATTCTTGTCTTACATCTGATTCTTGATAATTATTTGATCCTTGATTAGAACTTGAGGCTTTATCAACACTTGGTTGTTTGTTTGCATTAGATGTAGGAGCATAAGTATGAATTACATCCACCTCCTTGTCACAAAAAGAAGCCCCAGATAAGGAATCTCATTCATATTTATTGGAGTCATCTTCACTTTCTGAATCTACAATGTGGATGTTTTCATAAGGGTCTTTGTAGTTGTTTGAACCACTCTCTTGTTCTTGGTACCCTATGCTTGATTTTTCATCTTTAGATCTCCAAGGAGGTTGTATGGGTTCTAGAAAACCTTTATTCCCTATGCCCAAAGGTCCTCTTCCTTTATATCCCATTTTTCATGATTTGAAAACCTTTTCCATATTGATGTGTTTGAATTCTCACATTTTGGACCCTTTCTACATGGGAACTTGAAGCCTCCTCATCTTTGTACAACCATTTTAAAACCTCAGTATCCTCTTCTTCCTTTAGATAATTGTCACTTTCTCTTAAAAAATGGGCATTATATTTTTCATTTGAATGAGCACTAGTTTTCCTCCCATGTGATTTTGGAGGAGGTAAGTCAAACAAGGACACAAAATATTCTCCAGCACCTTTTTGATTGATTTTGCATTGTTTCTTAAATTTCTTCATCAACTTATCCATTTTTTGATAATGTGTTTCTTGGAATCCTTAATTTTCAACCCTAGATGGTTTCGAGTCTCCCTCCTCTTGATTTGAAACACTTAACTTAGCACTCTTGTTACTTTCATCTTCAAAACTAACTTTCTCTTTACCCTTAGTTGATGTAGATGAGTTAGTCTTGTCTTGATTTCAATTAGTGACCAAAGTTGAGCTAGGACCATCTTCTTGATTTTATTCTCTAGGAGAACTTGGGGTAGCCCCTTCACTATTGTGTGGGATTAATGTCTCATTTATAGGTTTAACAATATTTTAATATTAGAAAGGATTCACATCTCCACTTATAGTAATTTATTCTCCCATGTATGGAAACTTGATGCATTTATGCTATGTTGAAGGTATCACTTGCATTTCATGTATCCATGGTCTCCCTAGCAAAATGTTGTAAGTTAATTTCATTTCACGAACTTGGACAAAAATATCTTTTTTTATTGGCCCCACTTGATTTGGAAACACTACCTATTCTTTAGAAGACCTTTATTCATCATCATAGGCCTTAATAGTGATCTTCTTTGGATCCACAAAACCTTTGGAAAATCCTAGGGCTTTGACTAGACTCATTGTGCAAATTTTTAGACACTCTCCCCCATCAAATATAAGGACTCTTTTGACACAGTTTTTTTGTATCAAAACCTCTATATGCAGCGGAAGATTTTTGGGATGATTAATGGACATGTCATATTGTTCAGAAAAGGACAAATAATGAGGTGCAATGAGATGACCAACCATATTTTTAAATCTATCCACTTCTAGGTTGTCAGGAATGACAGTCTCCACAAGAGCCTTTTCTAAGATCTCCTTATGATTTGGTGAGAGTTTCAACAACTCAAGGATTAAAATTTGGGCTAGAGTCTTTTGCAATTGATCCACAATATTGTATTACCTATGAGAAGAAGATGGTTGATTAGGACCAATAGTCTTAGGAGTAGTTACTTGTAAGGTTATCTTTGATGCTTTCCCCCTAGTATCAAAATTGTAGATTTACTTTAATGGTTGATCTTTTACCACAACAACATTGATAGTATTCTCAAATCCTGATAAGGAATTGATTACATTATCATAGCTATGTGCAAAATCAACTTTGTTATCTCATCCTTTGTTATTTTGATTACTATTTGAATATCCTCCCTTCACATGATTGAATAAAGGAGTTTTGAAAGCTATATGATCTTCATTTTTTTTAGGCCATTCCACCTTAATGATGCCATTATCTATCAAATCCTACACCTCATTCTATAATCTCATGCATCCATTGGTCTTGTGCCCTCTATTTTGATGATACTCACAAATATAAGCATCATTCCACCATGAGGGTTTAACTTGTGGTTCATAAGGCCTTGACTCTGGTAGGAAAATAATCTTGTTAGAAATGAGCATCTTTAAATAATTTTCAAGTGGTTCGCCCAAGGGTGTGAACTTCCTTCTTGGTGATGGGATAAAGAATGGTTTGGGTTTGTTAGCCTCTTGCTTGTTTTGGAAGTTGTTATTATTATTGAATGGAACCTTCACTAATTGATTCACATTATTTTCTTGATTAGAAGATTTATCGAGATTGAAAGGAGTGGATTTTAAGTTTTTTTCCTCAACAACTCCATCATTGACAAGGCTCTTGTTGGTGTTCTTGAGCCAAAAGTGATTGTTGTTGTTTGAAGCCTGATTGTTATTGTCGGAATTATTGTGGTTACTAGGAAAGTTCTTATTTTCCTTAAAAATATTGATCTCTCCACTCTTCACCAACACTTCCTCTATGGTGATTCTATTATCAATGATCTTCTCAAAAGTAGGTGGGCATTGAATTTGTAACTGATAGTTCCTGATTGTGTTCAAACTATTGAGGAAGATATATGTTTTCTCTTTTTCAAGCATACTTCTAGGATATTGATTAAATACAATCATCCACCTTTACAAGAAGACTAGAAATTAGTCTCCCTCCTTTTTCTTAGTGCTACATAAATGTATCATTATGACCTCATGTTTTATATTATATGAATAATGAGTTACAATATTTGAGGCCAACTCTTCAAAGGTTCACATGTTCGAGGGTAGTTTTGAGAACCATTCCATTACGGGTCTTCCAAGGTTTCTTAGAAATATTCACATTATATAAGTGGTATCATGCATAAAATCCAAGATTAATGCACAAAATTCTCTCAAATGATCTTGTGCGTCGGATACCCCCATGTATTTTTCATATTTAGGAAAGACCACATTTGGAGAAAATGGTACTATAATTAGGGTCTTATCAAAAGGGAACATGCATATAGCCTCAATGCAGAAAGGTTTTGGAGCCATCATTTTCTTTATGTTGTGCAATTGCATTTGAAATTTTTTTATTTGTTTATTCATAATCACAATTGGGTTTTCATCCTCCTCCTTTAGAGTGGTGATATCGTAATCATGGGGGAGTTATACCCCTGCTTGGGCTAGGTCAAAGAAATACTTCTCCCTATCTCTCTCTAGAATTTTCTCCATGATTTTCATAAAGAATGGACTTTGAGGCACTTTTTTCACTCTCTCTTTGGTGGACTCCTCATCTTGAGGGTCCTTATTTCCTCCAGTATTCATCTCAACACCTCCATTGTTAGGGTCATTTCCTCTATTTTTTCCATTATTGTTCACATCCTTATTTCCACTATTTTGGTTATTTTTGGTGTCATTATTAACATGATTGATAAGGTCAAGATCCATTCGTCTAAAGGGAAAATCCATCATGTTAGTTTCCCCTTCCTTTTCAGTTTCAAAGGATGGTAGGGAAGAAGCTAGGGTTTTTCTTGGAAAGGGTAGTTCTTTCCTTAGGTAAGTTACATCTGGTTGTAAGGTTGAATTGATATAGTGAGATCTTGTAGAAGTAGGCATTAGCATGGAAAAAATAATCTTAACTCACCCTTTTGATCAATTCCTTTTAAAAAATTTTGAACTCCTTGAATCTGATGGAATATGATAAATTTGATAGTTTGGACAGGAAGTACTCCGAAAAGGGCATCAAAATATGGTTCTAAATTTTTCCAAAAAACTTGGGAGATACTCACTGTTTGAGAGTTTTAGTATGTACGTGCTACTTAAATCTTGTACACGCTCACTAGAAAAGAGGAATGTGTTGGTTAACTGTTTAGACATGCTACATTATAGCGTGTAAGTGTTACTTCAAGTTTGTACATGCTATTTCTTTTCTTGTAAGCAGTAAATGTCTCTTTATACGTGGTACTTATTTGGTCACAAGTGTTAAATTTATGTTTATAAGTGCTACTTGACAGTTGATAAGTGTTACCTCTTTGTTTGTACGCGTCAAAAGGCCTCTAGAGAAGGAATATGTTTTTTTTTTTTTTTATCACCGTTTGATTAATTTTTAAAAGTTTTAAAATGTGATCAGATCTGGACGAATGTTGTCAGTTTTTAATATAAAACATCAACCACAACACACACAACAAAGAAAAGTTTGAACCCTTAAAATACACGTAAAGTGTATGTTCTCAAATATTTTCACGAGTCTTTCACTTGCAAATCTTCCAAACAATCTACCTATGGACAAATTTGGCTTTTAAATGGCTTTAAAAGGTAGGCATTTCTATTTTAACCAGGTTATAGTCAAGATTCTGTTTGAAAATTTTTGAGTTTCATCCCCATTATAGAGGCCTCCCACATGCATAAAAACACAATTTTGTGCAATCCTAAAGGACTACAAGAGGAGGTTCGATTCTCAGTTTCTTCCATCACTCACCCCATTAAGGATGAATACATTTTATTTTATAGTGGGTTGGATTACCATGGCTAAAATGGTTGTGTCCCTCTTGGGTCATTCCCTCTCACCATCCTTGAAAAGGAAAATCTCGGGAGGCAGGCCCACTAATGTTCTAGCATGTTCATTTAAAATAAATAAATGAAATGATCAAATAGGTAAAGGATTTTGATTCACCTAAAAGATGAAGAGTGTATCCCTACTATTCGCTCACTTCCAAACACAATATAAAAAGATGCATTCCAATCCCTTTAACTAATGGAATTTGAGCACTTTTGGGAGTTTGATTCACCAAAGGTGAAGCACATATCCCTAATTCTTTCCTTCACAAACAAGAGGCTTTAAGATTTCATTTTTGTTCTTTCTAACCTTTCTTTCTATCATCAAATTTGAAATATTTGGCATTTTGATCAACATAGAAAGTTGAGAGCACAGGCCTACTGTCTCTTTTTACAAACAATAATAGGATTTTAATTAGCTAGATTTCAACTTTGACTTTCCGCAATTTAATCAAATGCGAAGGGATTTTGATCTTACTTTGTTCGAAGCTAGCTAGGCTAGGCACATTTTTTATTTCTTTTTTTATTTTTACTACTCACCTAGTGGCTAGAGTTCTAGCTCCTTTACATCCTCTCCTCCAACAAGTTATTCAACACAACTCACACAAAATGAATTAAACCAAAATCAAAAAGGCAAAATCTCAAATTCACTCAAACTTAAAAGCTATTTCAACAATTTCAAACTGAATTGATTCAATTTAAGGAAACAAATTTAGATTTGTAAGCTTTTACAATTTTTTGATAATGCTCATAAATATTTTCCTCTTCATTCAAAGTTTCCAAAATATTTGCATTATGGATTCATTTTTCATACCTTAACACCTTTTTGAGCTCTCTTTCTTCTTTGTAGATTTGAAGTGTGGGCTTCTTCACCTTCTTATGCCTTAACATCTACAATTTGACAAATAATTTTCATTTAAGTTTCTTTTTGTCAAAAATTTTAAAAAATTCAAATATAGTAGCACGTGCTATTTTAAAGTATACTAAGTGTTACTTTAAAGATGTCTATTTATTTAATCTACATGCTACTTAATCCATTGTAAGCACAACTTAACAGGTACAGAGTGCTATTTAACAAATTAACTGTGTGAAAATAGAAGTAAATGCACTAGAAGAAGTGGTTAAGGCATTAGAAGACTCCTACAAAGAGTCACTTCAGTCTGCAAATGCGTTACAATTTAGATCACATGTGCTCCTTTGCTGTAAGAGGTGTTGAAATAAATACAGACAAGAGACAAAAGAAATTTCACATGCGCTACTTTTCCATTCAAAGGCATCAATATTTATGCTTGTACACGTCACTTTAAATGTTAGAAGCGCTGAGAGAAAGTAAGACAAAAGACAAAAGAGTTCTGGTACGTGCTATTTGGCCATGTAAAGGTGTTAGGATTTATGTCTGTACGCATCACTTTACCTGTAAACTGCCAAAATCTGCAAAAGAACACACTCAAATACACCAAAAATTCATGTAATTGTTAAAAATGAGGCTATGAGCCTCATGGTGGGTGCCATTTGTGTATATGAAATTAATACCCTCATGAAATTAGGAAAATACAACAATGATCATCTCATGGCTCTCTATTTAGGAAGGACAATAGTATGTTCTCAACTCAAGCATACATTAATGACAATCCTAAAACCAGAATTGAAGCTATTTTATTACGATTATACCTATTAGCTCTCAAATACTCTAAAATGCTTCAAAGATGATCACTAAATGCAAATTGAACTCAAAATGGAAGCTATAAACTCAAATCAAAATGTATATAGTGATGATGTAAGATTAGCTCATAAATGTGTGTGTGTGTGTGTGTGTGTGTGTGTGTTATGTTTTGCACTCAAAATGACCTCTATTTAAAGTGTTTCCCAAGGGTGGCAGTAGAGTTGATTAATCCTTGATTAGGATTAGGTTGAGTTAATTGTCTCAAAGGTTAAGAAAATTTTAATGATGGTTTCAAATAAGGGGACAAAATGAGTGGTCAAGATGCAACTCCAAGATGTGTGATGGGGGATCAATTTGGGCTTGATCCATGTGAGCTCCATTCTTAATTCATTTTGGTTGAAATTAATTTTCCCATGTGATGGGTGAAAAATATTAGAAATTAATAAATTAGTTTAATTGAATTTTTTTAGCCATGTGCACCCTTGAATGGGTTAGAATTAATTTGATTTTAACTATGCAATTAATTGATAAAAATCAATTACATTATTATTTGATTATTTAATTTAATTAATCCAAAGCCTTTTATTGTTCAAATATTTTTAGATTTTGCTTTATTTGCTCACTTCACTTCTTGTTTGATTTTATTGACCTATTTTAGGTGTCTACACTATTGTCCAACATCTAATCCTTCACTACTACTGCAATTTGATTCATGATACTCATACAAATATGCAATATTGAATACTATTGATATATTCTTGTCCTCTAGTAATTCCACTTCATAAGCATTCCCTGAATCAAATCTCCTTAAGATCTTACAAGGACCAAACTTCTTCATCCTCAACTTGTTATAAGTTCCAACAATAAATCTACCCTTTTGCAAGTATACCATAACTTCATCTCCTACTTGAAATTCCTTGTCTCCTCTTCATGTCTTCTCTCCTCTTATAAACTTGATTCATTTCCTCCAAATGACGTCTCACCCCTCATGCAATGATCTCATAATCTCAGTAAATTCCTCTCCTTCAACACTCTTCTTAACATCACGACTGATATTCATTAATTCTTCTACTCCCTTATGATTAAACCCAATAAATACCTCAAATGGTGTCTTTGTTGTACTCATTTACTAAATTTTTATAAGAAAACTCTTCTTGTGGCACACTAGTACATTTATGTAAATATGTGACTACGTGACAAAATTTTGGTCACGTGACTAAAATTGATCATATTCTACTAATTTAGAAGTATAGATGACTACATAAGTGACTAATTTCGTCACCAGATAAATCACAAGGTCAAATAAATAAAAGTGACTAAATAAACTACCAAATAAATGACTAAATAAACTACTAAATAAATGACTAAATAAACTACCAAATAAACTACTAAATACAATTGACTAAATAAACTACTAAATAAATGACTAAATAAAATACCAAATAAATGACTAAATAAACTACCAATTGATATGTGAGATTGCAAGATTAAATTACATGGATTAGGATTGATCACACTTGATTGGATTATTGCATTTTTTAAGATTTTTTATGAATTTCTTGATTTTTATAGATTTTTAGATTTATTATAAATTTCTTTAATTTTTTTAGGATGTTTTAGAATTGTCAAGATTTTTATTTTTTGAGAGAAAAAAGGGGGATGGGAAAGGTCGGGTTGCCCATCCATCAATGGGAGGCCCCACCCCACGCAGAGGCAGCTCCCCCCTCACATAAGGGCAGGCTCATTCACCTATGAATAGATGGGCGGTTCTACCCTCGCGCAGGACAGGCACAACCAATTGTTTGTAGATGGGTGGCTCTGCACCCGGGGAAGGATGGGCGTAGCTACCCACCAATAGATGGGTGTCTCCTCCCTCGTTCAAGGGCGGGAACAACCACCCATATAGACAAGCGGCTCTGCCCTCTCCGAAGGGCGGGCACAACTGCCCATCCGTAGATGAATGGTTCTTCCCCCACGCAAGGGTGGGCGAAGCTGCCTGTCAATAGACGAGGGGCTTCACCCCCGCGTAAGGGTGGGCATAGCCGCCCATCCACCAACAAGTGACAAAACCGGCAAAGGGAGAAATTGATGATTCTTTTATCGACATTTTCTAATTTTTTAGGATTATTTTTTTATTTTTTAGATTTTTTGAACGCTTTATGGTTTTTAAGATATTTTAAAAATATGCTGGCCAATGGAGAAAAAATGACTTATCAGGCCTCTTTTGAATATCAATTTATTTTTTGGCCTTGCAGGGCATTGCCCCTCAATCCCACCCTATTTCGCGACAAGGAGGGTGCCAGAGGCTCTTCCCCTTGGGCCTCGCAAGGGGTACTGCCCCTTGACCCCATCTTGGGGGCACTGCCCCCAAACCCTTGTAGAGAAATCTAGGGAGAAACCACGCTGATAAAGGGGGAGGAAAAGAACTCAATGTCCGATTAGGCTCCATAAGATAACATGGATGAGGTAGAATGAGAAGGGAAGAGAAATGGATTTAAGTGGATGAGATGAATATTGGATTAGAAGATAAAGAGATTTGATAGGAAAGATGATAAATGAAGAAGATGAAAGGATGATGAAAAGATGAGATAGGGGGTGGAAATGAAAAATGGATTAGATGAGATTGGATAGAGAACGGATGAAGGAGCAAATGGATTAACATTAAGGACAAGGGAGAGCCAAGGCATATGAAAGGATGGAAATATGGAGAGATAATTTGGGTAGGAGATGGATGGAATGGATAGGTAATGGTAGGATATGGAAGAATATCATATGAGGGATATGGAGGAAATAAATCCAAGAACTAGGTGGAAAAGGAGTTAAAATGCCCCAAACTAAAGGTAGGAAAATGAAAAGTGGAAAGATGGGGGATAAAGGATGTATTAAATGGAAGGATGGTGTGTAAGGGATGTGAGTAAAAGACTAGAGTATGGGGAATAAGTAGAGTGGGATCCAAGGACTATGTTGCAAAAGATGCCCCCATACTAGAGGTGGGAGGATGAAGGATGGAGAGATGGAGGATAAAGACTATATGAGATGGTTAGTATATAAAGGATGTGCATGGAGGGGAGGAAGGCTTGTGTTGTCCAAATCATGCATCGATATTATAATAACACTAGATTTTAAGCAAGAGTAAGGACATAAAAGTGACATGGATTTGGATAAGGGATATGAGATGGAGGATATGAATAAAATAGGGATATGATAGGGAGTATAGATGAAATAGGATAAAGGATAATGTATGGAGTAAATGCATGGGATAACCAAGATCAAAGACATGGAGATGAGGATGGAATAATATAAGATTATGGATGGTGTATGGAGGAAAAGAATTTGATAAGGACTATAAGATGGGGGATATGGATAGGATGTCAAGATCAAATATGGATACAATGGATGAAATTATGTACGCTAATGGCTAGTAGATGGATATTGAATAAAGGACATGGTAGGTGCATATGGATGAATAGATTGAATATGATAGTCAAGATAAATGATGGGAAAGGGATGATGTACTTAGAGAGGATGATGCATGAGGGATGCGGGGTAGGGAAGGTATGTTTGGTTGGTAGTATGGATGGAGCTTTCCCCAAGTGTAGATTGCAAGGGGGTGAGGATAAGTGAATGGATATATAAGTGAATTTGGAATAAAATGGATACGTGATGAGGAAGATGGTGGAAGGACTCAAGCATCTAGTTCCATGAATGGTATCCCTTGATATGTCCTTTTTTAATATGATCAAGGTGCCTATTTTCTAGGTTTTCACCAAGATTATAATTTTTTAGGACATTTTATAATGTTTTGTTTTGAAGGGTTTTTAATGCTCATATATGTTGGTAGGATTGGGGGGAAGAGAGATGAAATGGATGGGGGATATGAAGGTTGGAATAAGGATTTATGCATATGATTAGATTAATGGGAGGGGAGGATGGAGAAGGATTGGTGGATAATGGATGGAAGGTTGGAAGACTAGTGAATAAATGGAGGAAGGAGTTGGAAAGATCATCATTGGCACACACCTTGAAGGGTGATAGAATAGTAGAGGAGGATATTGTGAAGGATATAGAGGAGAAAAGGTGGATTTTAGGATGTAAGGACCCAAATGGATTTTGAAAATGGAGGATTTGAGGACTTATGAGTGGATGAAGGTTTTGGGTTAGAAAGTTTGGATGCCAAATTTCATTTTTCTTTGATATGAATTGCTTCAATAAGTATCTTAGGAATCCACATGAGTTTATTTTTTGGCCTTTTGAATTTTTCTTTCTTTTGGATCACATTTTTCTTTTCTTGATCATGTCTTTTAGATGGGACATGTTGAACCTTTGATTTTTGTGGATTTTTTTGGCTTTATGTACTTTAGATTTGACATCCAATTTGCTTCCATTAGCCAGGGTATGGGTGTATGAGGATAGATGATTTGGAGAGTTTATGAATGGAATAATGGAGGGTGAATGTTGGAAGGAATGCAAAGGTGTGTGATTTTGTTGGTTTTTCTTAGGGATTTGAGGTTATGGAGGTATGTAGGGACCCAAAATAGATGGAAGGAATGAAGGGTTATATTTTGGGACATAAGGAACCGAAATGGATGAGGATGAGGAAGGGATGGTGTTTGGAACATAAGGATCCAAAATAGATTTGAAGTATGGGGGAGGGGAACATTTTCATTTAGATGGAGGGATTTTGGATTTGGAAGAGATGGAAGGTATACCAACATCTTGAGCATGTTATTTGTAACCAAGGCCATATAAACCTAGATATGCATTGATTTATATATGCTCCAATATGAATTTCAAGTGAAGGCATAAACCTTTTCCTTGATAATTCATTTTTTCACAAATTATATTTCCAATGGGATACCTTTTATCTTGAAAACATGATGCGAGTCTAGGCAAATGAGGAGGGGAGGTGGAAGGAACAATAAGTGTTTGGAGGAAGCCATGAGAGATGAAGGTGGAGGAACATAAAATATGTGTATGAGATTCATGGATAGATTGGATAGATGTGATGTGGTTTTGTGGAGGATTAGGCTCTTGAGCGGGGTCAGAAGGAATAATAGGTTATTAGGATAGATTGAGATCATGACATGAAGTTGAATGGGTACTTTGATCTTGACTTTGAGGAGGATTATGTGGTGGAGTGGAAGGGATGATGAGATCGTTAAATGGAAGGATATCATGAAAGGAGATGGACTTAGGAGATGAAGTTACTTGATCTTGACAGAGAGAGATCATTGGATGTGGTAGGATCTTTAGATGGAAAGGTAAAAGGGATGTATTGATCTTGATAAGGGATGGGATTATGAGGGGAACCTTGGGATGTAAGGATGGATTCTTCTAATGGAAAGGTGTAAGGGAAGTATTGCTTGTGATTAGAAATAGGGTCATGTGTTGGATTAAGAAAGGAAAGGGGATCTTGATATGGAAGGCTAGGATCTTCATCTGGAAAGATGTCTTAAGATGGGGAGGGATCATGAGATGGAGGAATTTCACAAGATGGAGTAATTCTTAGATCTAGAGGAGAAGAGTATTCCATGTTTGCATGCTTTGGAATAGGGTCTTGATGTTTTGTGGCTTGTGGGGATGGGGTGGTGGATGGAGTGGAATATTTATATTTGATAGAATGTAGAGGTGGAAGATACATTGTTTGGGTAGATGGAGGGATGGAAGAAGCATGGGGCTTAGGAGATGGCGATATATTTTATTTCAAGGGATATGGATGACCTTTCTTGGGACATGGGCTAAATACTTGAGGGGATCGGATGACTTATCTTGGATTTGAGGATCAATGCTTCTTTATTATTTCATAGATCCAATCAATAAAGCATTTTGTGGGAACTGAGTATTTAGGAGGCTTAGGAGATAGGGACATGTGTTCATGCAATGGATATGGACATGGGGATTGGACAACTCTGTTTTGAGTTTGAGATGTATACATTTCTTCTATTTGGTCAACCCAATCAAAGAAGTTCATAGGAGATGATAGATACTTAGGAGGATGAGGATTTTATGGAGGTATGGGATTACATGGAGGACAATGTTTTTCATTTTTTATATGGAGGACAATGTTTTGAAGTTCTTGTATCCCTTGGGAAAGGTGATCATATGTAGAAGGGGGGGTGAGATGGATTTCTCTTATCAAAGATAGAAGAAGAATAAGAAATGGGAGGAGAAGTAGGATTGGATGTGGGTCGTTGAGGAAGAAAATATGGATAGTTAGGAGGTGAGTAGTATTGAGGAAGATATGAGGCTTATAGGAGTGTTTGATAGGTTGGTTGAATTTGAGGTATGGTTAGACGATTGGGGCTTGACATTCAAAAGTACTTAACTATTTCATGAAAACAATCCATAATCATGATGATTAAATTGGAGGATTCAAAATTGGATTAGAATATGAGGTGGATGAAGATGAATATTGAAGGTGATGGATGAATTTGGAAGAAAATAAGAGATGTTTAGAAAAAAGAAAGTGATGAGGAAATGATCTTAGACTAGGAGCATTTTTGTTTAGATTTTTTTATGTGAGGGTAGGGCCTCAAAGTTTGCTTTGATTTGATGATGATTGGATTTAATTTTATTTTGATCAACATTTGGATCAATTGGTTTTATTTGATAAAGAAACTAGGAGAAAATTGGACTTACAATCAATTAGGATTGATTGATAGAAGGATTAATTGATTGCATATGTGATTGATTGATTGGTTAGATGGATGATTTGATTGATAGGATTAGGAGACAAAGTCTCAAGATTATATTGATAAGGATTGATGATGAAGGTTTAAGAGAAACCTTTGTGAAATAGGATCCAATGAGGTGCAAACAATATGGATTAATGTTGATGATATTTTCCTACTCAAAGATAGACTTATGATCTTGAGCAATATAGTATTGGACTGACCACTCAAGACAGACTGATGTTTTCAAGTGAAAATATTAATTTGTTTGCTAATGATAGGGATCATTGTGACACTTTGATAAAACTTTATACCTTAGGTTTGAGATGAAACTATGATGAAGGTATGAAATATAAGTGTTGACATTGATTGATAAAGTCCAATGTAGATGATGGTGCTCCAGGTTACCAAGATTAGGAAATTGAAGTGAAAAGATGAGAGACTAGAAGGATGAAAGAAAATGATGGTTGAAAAAGCAACTGATTTATTTGGGCAAAAAACTTTGAGAACCTTTAGGAGAGTGGAGCTGGAATTTTTTTGTAAAAGTTTGAAATTCATTGATTTCAAGTGGAGACGCCTATCTGAAAGTGGAGCCACCTATGTGCAGAGCCTCCTATCTACAAGAAGAGCCACCCATATAGGAATTTGGATAGAAAGTTAAAGTTTTGAATCTGAAATCTTGAGAAACTGACTTGACTTGGTTTTCCTAATGATGTTGGAGGATGTTGCAGTCAAATTATCTGTGGGCATGAAAAATTCAAGAACAAATCAAATTCAAATATGATGCGACCAAGAAATTGTCTTCAAACAATCCAAGAAAGGACAAAGAAACCTTGCAGATACAAGCACTTGTGAATTCTAAAATGATTGTGAAATTTTAATGTAGTGTGTATGTTCTGAAAGCTCTTTTCAAGCCTAATATTTCCATTGGTCTCAACACAATCAAAGAAACTTCAAACACAAAATACCTAAGGAAAATTTGGCTTAGTACCAAAATATTTTCCCACACTTGAGATTCCTTCACCTCACACAAGTGATGTTGGATTTTTCCAAGACTATGCACGTTGAAGATTTTGAAAAGAGGCTCAGTGCTCAAATTGCATAGGATTCCTCATGTCACACTCATGCTTTATAATTCCCTTGGGAATACATATGGTGAGAGAAAAATATTCAGGGGTAATCCACTTGGATTTATCCTTGCACAAAGATTATGATACTTTAGGAGGTGAACTAGGTAGGCCTCTATCTAAAAGTGTCTAGTGAAACTTCCATTCACAACTACCTTCCATAGTCCCTATAGTAGGATTGAGGGATATATCCCTTTGAATACCTAATAATGTAGTCCCGCACATAGGATTCATGAATTGCAACCCTACAATATAAGGCATGAGAATGAATTATCAAGAATAATTATGTCCCTTGAGAGATTGGTCTCAAGAGCATTTGATTGTAGTGGGTTGGAAGAGGCCAGGTCTACCTTGTTCCCCACTTGGGAAATCCCTCTCACTAGATATGGTAAAGCTCTATGGAGGTAGCCACTCTAAAAGGGTTTCCACAATCCTATTGAAAGAAAAAAATGATTCACAAGTAGGTTTGGCATTTTGATCACCCTAAAAGGGTGAGAGCATATCCCTACTACTTGTGATCCTACAAACACATAAGACACTTGATCACTTCCTTTGGATTCTTCTAACAAGGGGTAATTTGGTGGGTTTTGTATTTTGATCACCCTAAGAAGGGTGTGAGCATATCCATACCACCATTTTGAACAAACACACAAGCCCCCTAATTAAACTATGTGAGATAAATGAAAAAAACCCAATTTTTATTTGTATCTCCAAGGCAACCTACAAAACCAATTGATAAGTAGTTTCATCATTCAAGCCTTCTACAAGCATACTAAAAAAATGGTTGAGTAACTTAAAAATACTTTGATAACCAGATTAGCAAAGCTTAGAATGCAAAATGCAAAGAAAATAAACTAAATTAAGAAGAGTTGTCTGTCTGCAGGTGGAGATGCCTATGTACCGAGACACCTATCTACAGGAAGAGCCAACTGTCTGGAAAAAAAATGCAAAAATGACACTAATATTTGCAAAAAACTAATACCTAAAAGAGCTAAAGCTTCTAAAATATCAACTATTATGAAAAACCAGAACGCAAATATCTCTAAAAATTCCTAAAAGTGCAGACAAAACCCTAAAATGTGATGCAATATACAAGATGAAATCTTTCTGTTAGAGTCACTTCTGTACAAGTAAAGACACCTATCTAAGATAGAAACAAAATGATAAATAGAACTTGCAAGTATTAAAACCTATTATGATTAAAAATACACAAAAATGGTCCTAATAACAAAAATGTACTAAGGAATTAACCCTAAAATGACTAAAAATGCAGATTAAGAAACTTAGAGTGCTAAACTAAAGAGGTAACTCCATTTCTATTAGAGACACCTATGTACAGGCAGAGCCTCTTGTGTGCGGAGAGACCTCTATAGAAGAGGAGCCGCTTGTGTGCAGAGACGCCTCTGTAGAAGTGGAGCTGCCTATTCATCAGTCTGTTTGAAAAACTTGCAAAATTACAAAAACCATGACATGGGTCCCACCGAGCATGCCAAAATGTATAGAATGAAAATACCTGCAGCTACACAACAAGTCAAAACATGCAAATACAATAAGTACAAAGAAATCAAAGCATGCAAATAACTTAAAAGACAACTAGATTTTCACTACAACCTTTGATGAGCTAAAACAAGTGCACCTAATACTTGTTTGATTTGCTCTTAGATATTTTGTGGGTGTGCTCTCTCAACACAATGTAATAAATCCCACTATGATGCAAGATAGAAGATGGTGAAGGGATTGAAAACAAGTATGAGGAAATTTCCCCAAGCTTTGCATGATGAAGATGAAAATGTAATAGCAATCTAGAATGAAAATGCAAGATCAACTAAACTAAGATTGATTCCATTACCTAGCATGTAATATCTAGATTTTTAAATGAAAAACTAAACTAACTTGAAAGCTAAAGTGCTCAAGTTCTCAAATGTGCAAATGCTCAAGTATGAAAAATGCTCAATTCACTAACTACCAGTTGCAAAATGAGGATTGAAGCCTCCTTTTATGGACTTGGCATGAAAAATGAAGGGCTATAATTAATAGGTGGAAAATGAGTGGCTGATATTAAATGTTAGATAGGGTTTTGGTAGGACTGAAGGAGATTAAGAGGCAAAAAAATGAGTGGCTAGGATTAAGTGGTTAAAGAGAGGGGGTTGAATTTTCAAGTGGAGGGATCGAGAATTTAAAAAAGTCACATGTCTGTGCAAGTGATTAAGGTTGAAAGGGGTTTTAATTACTTTTTAAGTGTAATTAGAGTGATTTAACCAAAAGAAAGGAGAAGTGAGATTTAAATTTAATTTAATTTAATTTAAATGGGGTTTAGAATAATTTTAAAGGAAATAGAGGGATTAAATAAATAAAATTTATTTAAAAAGAAATATGGAGGAAACATATATTAAAATAAAATTTTAATATATTAGTTATAGTATTTAAATTAATTTTAAATACAAGGTGATGAATTTATTTAATAAAATTAAATAAATAGTCGAATATAACAAAAATACTTAATTTATAAAAATTAACTATATTGTTATAGACAATATTAATTAAATTAATATAGAAATAAAGAGGGACAATTTAGGGTGTTTATAGTTTCTGATAATTATCATCCACTTTGACATTTGCACTTTCAATTATCTTTCCCATCCTTTTGTTATAATATTTGTATGCTTTTCTTTTTGTAGAATAACCAAGAAAGATTTCTTCGTCACATCTAGGATCAAATTTTCCTAAATCTTCATCTCTTCTTATATTACATTTTATTCCAAAAATTCTAAAGTATTTCACTCTAGGAACATTACCATACCAAAGTTCATAAGTTTTCTTACCAGTGCCTTGCTTTGTTTTAACTCGGTTCAATGTATAGACTGCAATGCTAACTGCTTCTCTTGAATAGATCAGTGGTACATCTCCTTCAATCATCATAGTCTTTGAAGTATCTAGGATTGTTCTATTTCTTCTCTCTACAATGTCATTCTGTTGTGAGATTTGTGGAGCATAAATTTTTCTCTTC
This sequence comes from Thuja plicata, assembly GCA_018584345.1. NCBI lineage: Eukaryota > Viridiplantae > Streptophyta > Pinopsida > Cupressales > Cupressaceae > Thuja > Thuja plicata. Next base: position 658,145 of record MU223601.1, on the reverse strand, counting down.
ATTCCATGTTCTTCACAAAAGATACTAAATTCACTAGATGTAAACTCTCCACCTCTGTCTAATCTCAAACATTTCAACTTCAGGCCTATCTTAACCATAGCTTTAAAATTTTTGAATTTATCAAAGGCCTCAACTTTCTCTTTCAAAAATGTAACCCACATCATTTTAGAATAATAATCAATGAATAAAATGAAATACATGTCCGCATAATAACTTCTAGTTCTTGTAGGGCCACACAAGTTAGTATGAATCAAATCTAGCATTCCACTCGAAGAATAATTCTTGATCTTGAAAGTAGATTTAGCCATCTTACCCAATTGAAATTTCTTACACATCACATTAGTAGGCTTCAAAAATTTACATATATCTCTAACTACTCTTGAAGTGCTTATATTCACAATGTTATCAAATTTTACATGAAAAAATATCTTGTTCTTCAACCAACTATCATCAATCATAGAAATTAGGCATATATTCTCTAAATTATTCAATTAAAATACATTACCTTTCATCTTTCTTCCTAATTTAATCTCAATTTCAAAGCTTCCAATAATTTTGCACATTCCATCCTTGAATTGTAAGTTGTAACCTTTATCAACTAGTTGTCCAACACTCAAAATATTATACTTCAAACCTTCAACATATAGAACATCATTAGTATTATTACACGGGGTCTTCATGAAAGGGGAAATACACTATCACATACATTCATGTTGGGGTTTTTTTAAATGGGAAAAAGGGGGAAATATATTGCATAAATAGGGGGAGTGGGTTTTTGGGGGG
>MU223601.1:642932-657144 GCA_018584345.1 Thuja plicata | reverse complement strand
ATTCTCCAACTTCACAATTTTGTTTTCATCTGCGGTCATGTGTTGTGAACAATCACTATCAATAACCCATTCACCCTTTTTATCGACATGTGAAACCAAGGCTTTTTCCTTATTCAAGAAATTAGGATTCTCATCTTTGATATCAATAAGCACAATCTCATCTTCACTCTTTTCAAATTCATCATCAGTTACACCTTCATCAACAACATAATAACAATTCTTCTAATATTTAGACTTCAATTTATTAGGCTTTTACTTTGGTTCTTTATTCAAACATATTGAAGCAATACAACCAATATTATTGCATGAAAAACATTTCAAAGGTAACTTTCCTTGATACTTACTAGATCCCTTAGGTAGTCTCTTTGCAATTAGGTCTTCAATCTCTTCAATCTTTCTTTCTTCTTCCTCAATTTATTCACATTCCTTAGTATATCTAGATACATACTTAGATAAACTTTGTCCAGGATAATATCTTTTCTTATCCTTAGAAATAGTAGCTTTAAATTGAGATTCAAATTTAGGAAGACTATCTCTAAATTCTCTCATTTCAAAATTAGATAACTTGCCAATCAATGTGTCTCTTGTTACAGCTGCTACGATTCTTATTTCTTCAATAGCAGAAATGTTTTGATTGTAAGCAAGAGGCAAGGATCTTAGGATCTTAGAAACAATTTTATATTCATATAATATTCCACCCATGAGGTATTTACGGAAGGGGCAATAAATTATCACACACGTTCATATTGGGGGGTTTAAAGTGGGCAAAAAAAAGGGCAATATATTGCCTAAATGGGGGGAGGAAGGTATTTTGGGGTGGGGGTGGGGGTTTATATAGAAAATAGGTGTTGGGGGGTATTGGAGGGGGGTAAAAAAAGGGAGTTTGTGGAAATATTTTTTGAAAATAAGGGGATTATTTGGAAAACAAATGAATGTGTTATGATTAAATTTCACTAAGTGAATCCCCCATGATCCAACTAGCACATGTTTGATTCCGCAAATAAGTTTAGTGACCTTCTGCACATAGGAAGTAATGTTTCCATCTTCAGTCATCTTCAATGCTTCATATTTATCTTTCAAGCTTTACAACTTGGCATTCTTCACACATGCATCTCCTTCATCTAAGGTCTCTAATTTTATCCATATCTAATGTGTAGTCTCCAATTCCATAACATTTATATATATTGCAACTGATAAGGCTCTCAACAAGGCTTATTTTTCTCTTACATTGTACTTAGATTGTTTCTTCTCATTAGGAGATGCAGTAGAAAGATCAGTAGGAGGAGTGTAAGACTTCTTTGTGATATCATAATACTCTTCACTAATGCATCTCAAGTGTGTAATCATTTGAATCTTTCATATATCATAATTAGTACCTTCAAATCTCAAACTTTCCTTCTTAAAGGCTTCCATCCCATATCTGCATAAGAGGTCAAGCTTCCAAAACAAGACTTAGCTCTAATACCAATTGTTGGAATTAAGGTAGCACACACAATTGAGAGGGGGGGGGAGGTGAATCAGTTGTGTCCCAAAAACTCCAAATATTTAACCAACTTATAAACTTAGTCTCAGATATGAATGATAAACATGAATGCAAGATCACAACACATTAATTAACACATAACACCAAGATTTCTGACACGAAAACCTGGTCAAGGGATAAACCATGGTGGGTTTCCAATGCACAAGATGAATGTGCTCTATTAAAATAACTATACCCTATTAGGAGTATTAAAAAGGGGAATGCACATGCATTCAAACACACCACCTAGAGCTCACTACTCAAATACAATAAGGGATTCAACCAAAAAGAAGGTTCACTAGGTTACAAAAATCTCTTATTACAATTCATAATGGAAAATAGTCCATATCTCATGAGCTGAGAGATAGCATCTATAATATGCCAATACAGTTCCAATGAAGCACATTAAATATCTGCCTCAGTTGAAGATTCTACTCATACATTTTTGCATTTACTCTTCCAAACCATTCACACACCTTCACAATAAAAAATGATTACATATTTTATACATTACATCGGCTTTATTTCAACTAGATCGCCCAGGGACCTAATTACAGAATGCGTAAGTGCACAAAGATGGTGGACCAAAAAGGGGGTATAAGATGCCACTTTTTTCTAAAATCAGAAAACTCTAAACTTTGATGAGAAGTTGAAGATAGTAAGGCTCAAAATTTTAAGATGTGACAAGAACAAGAGTACTAGTACTCTAAATATAGTTTCTAAAATACTAATTTATTTTCAAAATGGTGGAGATTAAGGCCCTAAGAAATGGGGAGCACAAAAAGTGGTTCTATTTTTTGTGAAAAATTATAACATAGCGTCTGGTGTGCTCCCTCTAAAATCTTAACTTGTTTTTTGAATTTTTTAATCGTTCCAGTATTAAGTTAGCTAACACCACATAGTTTATCCCTAATTTTTCTACTAACTTTTTGATGAATAATTGATTTTTTTACTAATTTTGAAGTGGACACATTATGAAAACGTGAATTTGTGCGTGCTCCCCGTATAAATCATTGAAAATTAATCAAAAATCAAAACTTTTTTTTAAAGTGTGTAGATTGGATTCGAGTTTTTAAAAAACTAACTTGTATCAAAATTCAACCAATGAGCCAAAAATAGTACACATTGGTTTTTGACAAAAATTAGACATACTTACAAAAGAAAGTAGAGATGAAAAGATTAGCATAATCAGATTTCAAAATAAATTATATGTTACTCCAATTGAGCATTGAATTTTTCATTAGTATTCAAGCAGTCAACATGGACAAACAATAATAGAGTCACAAACATGACAGTTGGTATATTCACCAAAGTGTAGAGTTAACCGAGAGCACTGATCATGCCCAGAGTTAATCGTGTATAGTGATACCCCAGCAGATAGGCTATAGAAAAACTTTACCAAGAAGTAGACAACACCGAGCTACATAGTATAATCGAACAACAATATAACTGAGATACACAAACTACACTGAGCACCGAGAGACAATATTAACCGAGTGGACCAGAGGCCACATAAAACTTTGTTTTGGCACATTATTCTATGTAACAAATTTTTTCCAACCTAGATAATGGTTTACAAGATTGAGGAGAGCATTAATTACAGATTTAAAACATTAATTGTTTATATCTCCTATGCTAGGTGATCAAGGTAAATTATGTACACCGTTTATCTTAGGTTAGAGATGTAATTGTGAAACCCTAATTAGGTCATAAAGTTTGATATAAAAATGCATACATGTCAATTTTGTAATGTATTTGGATCAAGAAATTATCAAGTAGCCACCATACTACAAACATCAGAGATGAGACAAGGGATTTTAAGGATAGAGACTACATTACAGCAATCAGTTTTTAGAATAGAAGCAAGGCTACTGAGCATAAAAAAGAAGAAGGTAATATTATTCACATTGAGGTGATATGTTTTGATTGTACTTAATAGATCTGTATCAGCAATATTGAGATTGTATATGTTTCAGATCAAACTTTTGTTACTCTCTAACAATTGTAATAGACCCCTAAATCTCTTAACAGAGTAGACTTAACCATCTTTTTGTAAATCTCTTAACTGAGTGCACACATAACGTGTGTTGCAAAATCCTCACACAAGGTAGATCTAATCGATCTCATTATTACTCCTAACAGGGTAAGATCATCAGAAGTGATCATTATTTGTAAGCTTTAACATGCTACTTTATTTACTATAGTAGTGAAGTTTTGTGGGTCTCATCCCCACTGCAAATTTTACCTTCTAACAGGGGTTTTCTGTGATACCAAAATATTAGTGTCATGAGTACTTAATTTCATGTGTGTATTATTTACTTTACATGCATTTACATTTCAGAAGTGATACTATATGTTTGGTGTATGCAATCTACTCAGTCGATTAATATAAAACAATGGTTACAAAGAATTAATTAAATTTTTTTAAAGGTACTGATTCACCCCTCCCCTCTCAATACACACCCTTTCCATTATCCCAAAAATTGATATCAGGGCTAGTTATCTTGTTTTTAAGGTTTAATCACTAAAGAGAAAAAATATTACAATGGAAAGGTATACACTTGATAAAACCTTTGAAAATCAGAAGTTACAGTTGCAGATCTATGTTGAACAATATAAGGAAGCCAAAGAGAAACTCAGCGAGATGTTGATTAAGAGAATGGACATGGCACTTCACTATCATGAGTTTAATTATCATGAAGAAGAGATTCATGACCCATTTGACTCATCTAGATCTGATTCTAGTAGAATATCTTATGCATCTAAAAGAATCATATCAAAGTTATCTAAAAGAAATCAACAACTCACTGAACAAGTGAAAGCACTACAGATCGATCAAGATACACAAATAGTTAGAATGGTTGAAGTCTTGAATGATGCAAAGAAAGCTGAACAAGATAGAAATATGGTTGTTGATGATAGAAGATAGATGACTAAAAAGTTACAAGAAAGAGAATCTGAGATATTGAGACTTACTGAACATTACTTTGAGATAAAAAAATCAAGTGGTTGCTATGAATCATGAAGCAAACTGAGTGAATACTAAACTACTAAAATTGCAAGAAGAATAGAAGATATTGGTGTATTGAAAGAAGAAAATGAAAAATTGAGAAATGAATTGAAGATTTTATGACAACATAATGAAGTGATTAAGAGATCTGAAAAAAAAACACTAAGAGAATGGATGAATTTTTGAACTATCAAAGAAGACTGAACAACAATACTAGATTAGGGTATACCAAGCAAAGAGATTCGTCAAATCAAGCTAAACAAAGGAATGCATACTCAATACCAAAGCCTAAGAATTCATCTTGCCATCACTGTGGAAAACTAGTCCACACATCAAATGTTTGCAGAAGAAAACCAAAAGGTATTCCTAGAAACCCTCCTAAATTTAATGGTATTTGCTATAACTATAATAAACATGGACATCAGACACATGAGTATAGATCCAAGTTGAACAAACCATAGAAGAAACCATAGATGGATATATAATGTCAAAATTGCAACATGCATGGTCATACATCACAAGCATGTAGGAAGAACACAAAGCAAATCTGGAAGCCTAAAGGACAAGAAAAGGTAAATCAACCAAGAAGAAAAGGTAATTCTTATGCATGGGATTATAGCACTTGGAGTAGTTGTATGACATGTGGTAAATATAGACACATAGTAGAAAATTGTATGAGACAATGGAGAACCAAGTCTAGAAATTGGTCAAACTCTAGTATGGCATGTTCACACTGTTACAAAGTCGATCACTTAAGCAAAGATTGTGCAGACCAAATAAAAACTTATGGAAATGGAAATACAATTGATTAAGAAGAGATTGTGCAGACCAAGAACAATAGTCAGTGAAACCTCATCCATTGTATTAGGTGGCTCCACAGTCTCAAACTGAGCAATATAAGTAGGTAAGGAACTATGTTTTGCAAAAGCTATATCTTACATCAGTTTGTATGATTATTGCACAAATGCCAAATTATCATGAATTGAGATGCACTATGGTATTATATTTTTGATTACTTTGATTTAGTTGAATCATTTAATATGTACCAAGTTAGAACTATCAGTCGGTAAATATGTGAAGAGACAATTGAGTTTCTATGGAAACCGAGCATTTGTTAGATTCACCAAACTGAAGTATTGTCAGTGTTGACCAAGCATAATTTTTGTCCACCGAGTGGTTGGTGAAGAGCATTTATTGCACTATGCTAAGTCATTTTCTATAAATTTGATCAATGTGAACTCATTTGTTCACACTACAATCACAGAGAAGAATAGATAAATGAGAGCAATGTTGCAACAGATCATTTTTGTGCATTCTATAGAGGCTTAAGAGGATTCCAAGCACAAAGAGGTTAGTAAGTACACATTTAAACTCATGGAGTTATTTGAAAACTGTTCATGCAAGCACTAAACCATAAATCATGGAATCTACATCTTGAACCATGAAAGAAAAGATGGAGAAGGATAAAAAGATTATTTTGGTGAATAAATCCACTTGCACTGAGCTCAAATATAAGATCTATCTGCAGGTTACAGCCTAACCAGATGAAAAAAGGCACATTTTCATCTATCCCGCCTAGCATTTTGTTAGTCCAAGATGTGCGTGCCTATATTCACTACAAAATAGGTGTAATAAGAGACTTTGAACTTATTTCCACTTATCAATCACTTTCCACAGATGGGAAATTGAAAAAAGATTATAAATATTTGGAGGTTAAAGGGTCAACCAATGCCCTAAATTTCCCAAATGTATTCAAGACCGAGTGGATCCACATTGTTCTGAGATGTGTACATGATGGAAAGCTATGGCTGGATGAGCCCAAGAAGATAAAAAGGATGTTATTCAAACTGTACCAGGGTATCCTATATGTGATAAATCAAAAGCCCTAAGGCACCCTCCAAGAACCAAAATAGAAAAGCTAATAGGACCTGAATGGGATGGTAGAAGTCTAAAGATCAATTGCATCTGTGATCCTGAACTAAGATTTGAAGCTTATGTCATTGGATACAAGATATTCTAGTCGAGCAGACTGAACAACATTTCTTGTAGAGATGTTGACATAGCATACAAAATTGTAAAGAAAGGAGCACAATATGACCTAGCAGAGCTATTGCAAAGGCAATTTGAATAAAAAATAAAGGCCATCAGATCAACAAGATCAAACACATGTAAGTTTGGTTCACTAATACTATGCACATTTTTCTACTTGTAGAACTTCTTTCCATCCATCGGTAAAGTAAAGTGGAAGTCAAACTGACCAATTATAATGCAAATCAATGACTTCATTACAAGTCTAGGAAAGAAATTTGAACCAGTTATGAATGAATATTTATCTAAGTTAAAAGAAAGGATGGAAAAAAGATCTAGAATACCTCAGCAATTAGTGGAAAAATACAAAGATGAAATGTTTTTTGTAGTTGACACCGATACAAATCTAATCAAGGTATCTCAATTGAGGATGTTATGGCTACCTCCATTAAACTATGAGTTAGATATTTCTATTGGCTCTGAAGCTATTGAAAATTTGTTGAATGAGCCTATTGATAAATCTACCATGAGATTTGGCACATTTTATGAAGCCCAGACCCAAATCACTATTGGTCTACAAGTTCAAAAGATGAGAAAGAAAAAGACTAAAATTGTGAAGATTTTGAAGAGAAATTTTGTAATCATAGATGAATAATTAGACAAGTCTGTTGATGAAACCGAGGAGAAGACTTCATTCGGTCAAGATGATGAAATTGAACATGCCACCGATTCAGATGAAATACAAGATAAGGCACCTAAGGACAAAAGGGGAAAAATAATAAAGACTGAGTCTCCATCATATACCATATCACAATTGGTGACTATGGATTCACCACCTTTGAAGAAAGGTGTAGCAAAAATAACAAGGCCCTCACCAAAGCTCACTTACCAAACAAGAAAATAAAAGGGTACTACCGAGAATCATGCACCCAGGAAAAGGAAGAGATATGTAAGGAACAAATATGACAAGGATGATTCTGATGAAAATCCAGATCAATTCAAGGTTGTAAAGAATACGATACCTCAGACTATTGATGAAATTGCAGAAGCAATCATTACAAATAGATGACTAGGACATCCAAATATACATGCATATTTTCATCTGACTACTGAGAATAAGGACAAAATCGAAGAGGAAATTATAGGTATGAAGATAAACTTTAAACAAGTTTAAGTTGAATTTTATACCTATCTTCCTTCCAGTTTGTATGATAAAATATCAACACCTTGGTTCTATGCACTTCAAACTGAGAAACAGATGAGAGAAGTAGCTCCCTCTCTTATTAAAGTTGATTACACAGTTGAGAAGATAAATAATATAATGAAGAAGCGTGCCAAAAAAATTCCAAAGAAGGCATAAGCACTGAATATTATACAAGGAAATCTAAAGGAAGTAGATATTGAGAGCACACAAATATGGAATAAACCATTGAATCCACCTAAGGAAATCAAGGATATTGTGGAAGAAATAGACATTACATCCAAAGTTGAGACTGAGGAATATTGACTGAGCATAGAACCCATAGATGTTGATGATGCAAATGTTGAAAATGTATTAGATGAAATTACTCAACTATTGACAAACATGAGTCACCTATAAATCACAATAAATGACATCATTGAAGGTGATCTTGATGATAAAGCTAAGGAAGATGAGATAGTCAGAGCAACCAACAACCCAAGGTGATGCACCAAAAGATACTACTAATGCATAAAGAAAAGGTGAAGATAACAATGATAATACAATAGATACTTCTACTACAAATACAAAGTTAGTTACCAAGGCACCTAACCAAGTCATCACACTGAGTACTGAGCAAGCCAAGCCTGAAATCGAGCATAAGGCTCAATTAGCATTAACTTTATCTCCTTCATCTAGTGTTTAAGGAAAGAAAAACAATAGGAAAGGAAGCAAAGATGTAGTAAATTTATATGAAATCATAGAAATTCTAGCATTGGATCCAAGAACACTCGATCTGGAAACATTGAAGAAATATGGGGAATTATGTACCAGGAAAGAAGCACAGGATAAATTAAGGCAAGAACATAAAATTGCACAAGTATTAGAAGCTGCCAAGGAGATTCTACAACAAGTTTTTCCTAACTTAGATATCAATGAAATGACCCCCACCATTGATTAACTTGCACTTCTTACCAAGGCCATTAACAAATCTGACGTTGATGCCGAGCAGAAATTGGAAGAAAGAGAAGAGAAGAAGATACAATACAAAGTCATAGAGAAGATCAGCCAGGAAGTGGCAGTCAATAAGCTAACTCTGTCTGAATTTGTAAGTGGTTTAGAAACTGTTATATCTAAATCCATTACAATTCTATAGAAGTTATGCACTCTAGATCACTTCACTACCAAGATTAGTGAAAAGCTAAATCAAATAGATCAAGATCTAAATGATAGTGCAACTAGTCTATCAATCGAGAAACATGCATTGCAGATGTATTAAAATAAAGTTCTCCAAACCAAGCGGTTGAGACTAGAATTGAAGAAAGAAGAGGAGAAAATTAGAGAAAAAGTAACCAAGCTATAGGAAATGTTACTACCGCATTTGGTGATGATGAAAAAACATGTGACATTGGCAAAGAATTCAGTTGCCACCCAAGAATTGTCAGTAACTGACAACATATATGATATGCATTCTTAGATCAACCTAGAGAAATTAACCCTTGAGAATTTAAAAGAGGAATGAGAGAAGCTACTAGAAACTTTTAGGAATTCCCATCCTAACATTTTTGAAAAATTTTAAGTTATACTCCTTTTGTCATTATTTTAAAAAAAGGGGGAAATATATGTATATAAGTATAGTAAAGGGGGATACTATAATGAGGATGAGTTCATATACATATACCGAGCATGTACAAAGGGGGGGTCATCATGTATAGTATGTATAGTAATAAATTTTTAATACTAATGCCAAAGGGGGAGAATGTTACTCCAATTGAGAATTGAAGTTGTCATTAGTATTCAAGCACTCAACATGGAAAAACAATAATAGAGAAAAAAACATGACAGTTGGTATATTCAACAAAGTGTAGAGTTAACCAAGAGAACTGATCACGCCCAGAGTTAACCAAGTATAGTGATACCCTAGCAGACAAACTATAGACAGACTTTATGGAGTAGTAGACAACACCGAGCTACACAGTATAACCGAAAAATAGTATAACCAAGATACATAAACTACACTGAGCACTGAGAGACAAAATTAACCAAGTGGACCAGAGACCACATAGAAGTTTGTTTTGGCACATTATTCTATGTAATAAGTTTTTTCCAACCTAGATAATAGTTTACAAGATCGAGGAGACATTAATTAGGGATTTACAACATTAATTATTTATATCTCCTATGTTAGGTGATCAAGGTAAATTATGTACATCTTTGATCTTCGGTTAGGGATGTAATTGTGAAACCCTAATTAGGTCATAAAGTTTGATATAAAAATGTATAGATGTCAATTTTTTAATATATGTTGATCAAGAAATGATCAAGTAGCCACCATAATACAGACATCAGAGATTAGACAAGGTATTTTAAGGACAGAGACTATATTGTAGCAATCATTTTTTCAAAACAGAAGCAAGACTACCGAGAAGAACAGAGAAGAAGGTATTATCATTTACATTGAGGTGATATGTTTTCATTGTACTTAATGGATCTGTATCAAAAATATCGAGATTATATATAATCAAACTTATGTTACTCTCTAACAATTGTAATAGACCCCTAAATCTCTTAACATAGTAGACTTAACCATGTTTTTGTAAATCTCTTAGCCGAGTGCACACATAACTTGTGTTGCAAAATCCTCACATGAGGTAGATGTAATCGATCTCATTGTTATTCCTAACAGGGTAATATCATCAGAAGTTATTATTCTTTGTAATCTTTAACATGATACTTTATTTACTAAAGTAGTAAAGTTTTGTGGGTCTCATCCCCACTGTAGTTTTTACCTTCTAACATGGGTTTTCAGTGATACCAAAATATTAGTGTCATGAGTACTTAATTTCATGTGTGTGTTATTTACTTTACATGAATTTACATTTCAACAGTGATACTATATGTTTGGTGTATGTAATCTACTCAGTCAGTTAATACAGAATAGTGGTTACAAAGAATTGATTAAAAGTTTTTAAAGGTATTCATTCACCCCTCCCCTCTCAGTACACACCCTTTCCATTATCCCAAAATTATATGGTTAGATAGCTAACAGAGAGATCTAGAACATTATGTTTTCTAATTTTATCATTGTTGAACCACATGCAAACCTCATGGGGAGCACATACGAAAAAATATGATTTTTTATATGTTTGTTGGAAAACATGTCTCAAACATGTTTGAAACCTGCAAGCCTTTAGGTTGGATGCCCAAGGAAAATAAAAACCTTATTCTTGGTGGCTAATAATGTAGTTAAATGGGTGCACACCCTACTATAAGGTGTACACCCTCTATGTATGTCAAAATTTTGTGCAATGTTGCATTCGGTGTAATATTTTACATTCAGTGTTTTTAATATTGTGACCGCCCTATAGGGCATAAACCAAATTTAAAAATAGGAAAAGGAGGGAGAGAGAGAGAGAGAGAGAGAAAGAGAGAGAGAGAGAGAGAGAGAGAGAGAGAGAGAGAGAGAGAGAGCACATTAATGTGTCCAAGGACCCCTTATGACCACTTAGTATCCTTTAGGACCCCTCTCTCTACATCTTAGGTTTGTAAGGGTTATTAAGGGGTCCTAGGACACAACATTATTATGTCGTAGGACCCTCTAAGATCCCTTATGACCCCTTACCATATATTAATATAAGGTAAGGGGTCCTAAGGGATCTTAAGGGGTCAAGGAATGTAGTAATGTGTTCTAGGAACCCTTTTGACCCCTTATGACCCTTTAGGACCCCTAAGATGTATGGTAAGGGGTCCTAAGGGGTCCTAAAGTTTGATAAGGGGTCCTAGGACACATTAATGTGTCCTAGGACCACTTATAACCCCTTGGAACCCCTTAAAACCCCTCTCTCTACATATTAGCAGCTGTAAGGGGTCATAAGGGGTCTTAAGACATATTTATGTTTCCTAGGACCCCTTAAGACCCCTTACCGTAAAGTAATGTATGGTAATGGATCCTAAGGGGTTGTAAGGGGTCTTAAGGGGTCGTAAGAGATATTAATGTGTCATATAACCCCTTATATCCCCTTAGAATCACTTACCATACATCTTATGGGTTCCAAAGGGTCTTAAAGGGTTTTAAGGGGTCATAAGAGGTCATAAGGATCCATTAAAATTCATTAATGTGTCATAGGATCCCTTACAACCTCTTATGACCCCTTATGATATATTAGGGGTCCTAAAGGGTTGTAAGGGGTCATAAGGGGTCCTAGGAAACATTATGTGTCCTACGACCCCTTAACACCCCTTACGACCCCTTACCATACATTAGTGTATGGTAAGGGATTCAAAGGGGTTGTAAGGGGTCTTAAGACACATTAATATGTTCTGGGACCCTTTATGACACAGAATATGTATGGTAAGGGGTTCTAAGTATTCATAATGGTAATTTGTCCTAGGAACCCTTTTGATCCCCTAGGACTCTTTAGGACCCCTAAGATGTATAGTAAGGGGTCATAAGGGGTCCTAGGACCCTCTCTCTCATTATCTCTCTCCCCCTTCTCACCCTCTCTTTGTCACTCTCTCTCTCTACCCCCCTCTCTTTCTCTTTCCCCCTTCTCACCTTCTCACCCTCTCTCTCTTTGTATCTCTCTCACCTTCTCTTCCTTTCTCTAGAGAGAGAGAGAGAGGTTGTGAAAAGGGTAGAGATAGGTCATGAAAAGGGTAGAGATAGGTCATGAAAAGGGTAGAGATAAACAGACCCTTTATGACTCCTAATATGTAGAGAGAGGTGTCCTAAAAGATCCCTAGGGGTCATAAGGGGTCCTAGGACACATTAATGTATCCTAAGACCCATTATGACCCCTTAGAACCATTTAGGACTTGTCTCTCTATATCTTATGGGTCATAAAGGATGTTAAGGGGCCCTAGAACACATTATGTACCCTCTAAGACCCCTTATGACCCCTTACAATACACTAATATATAGTAAGGGGTCGAAAGGGGTGAAAGGAAACATTAATGTGTCCTAGGGCCCCTTATGACTCCCTAGGACCCTTTAGGACCCCTAATCTATATTATAAGGGGTCATAAAACACATTAATGTGACTTAGGACCCCTTACATCCAAAGGGGTCGTAAGGGGTCTTATGGGGTTCTTAGACACATTAATGTGTCCTACGACCCCTAATGACCCTGTGGGGCCCTTAAAGAACCCTCTCTCTACATCTTAGGGGTCATAAGGGGTCCTAAGACCCCTTAAGACCCCTTATTACCCCTTAGGACCCCTTAACAAACACTAATTAAGGCGTCCTATGACACATTAATGTGTCCTAGGACCTATTATGACTTCTTACAACCCTTTAAGAACCCTAAGAGGTATGGCAAGGGGAACTAAGAGGTCATAAGGGGTCATAAGGTGTCATAGGAAAGACTAATGTATCCTATGACCCCTTAAGATCCCTTACTATCACTTAGGCTCATTTACCATACATTATTATATGGAAAGGGGACTAAAGGGGTTGTAAAGGGGTTCTAAGTCAACATTGATGTGTCCTAGGACCCCTATCTCTCTCTCAATCTCACCCTCTCTCTCACTCTTTCTCACAATGGCCAATAATTATGATTTTGAAGAAATGTCTCTTCAAATGTCATGGGTGGAAACCCAATCTTGAGAGAGAGAGAGAGAGAGAGAGAGAGAGGTCTTAACCATGGTCCTTTGACACATTAATATGTCATAGAACCCATTAAAAACCCTTAAAACTCATAAGATGTATGGTAAGGGTTCCTAAGGAGTCATAAGGGGTCCTAGGATACATTAATGTATCTTAGGACCCATTATGACCAGTTACCATGCATTAATATATGGTCAGGGGTTGTAAGGGGTTTTAAGGAGTCCTAGGACATATTAATGTGTCCTAAGAACCCTTGCAACCCCTTAGGACCCCTTACCATAAAATAATGTATTGTAAGGGGTATTAAGGGGTCCTAGGACATATTAATGTGTCCTAGGACCCCTCAACACCCCTTACCATACATTAATGCATGGTAAGGGGTCCTAAGGTGTCGTAAGACACATTAATATGTCCTAGGACACCTTAAAATCCCTTAGGAACTCTTCCTAAAAATTAATGCATGGTAAGAGGTCGTAAGGGGTCTTAAAGCATCCTAGGACACAATAATATGTCCTAGGACCCCTTATGACCCCCAATGAACTCTTACAACATGTTACCATATATTCATGTATGGTAAGTGGTTGTAAGAGTTTATAAGGGGTCGTAAGAGTTCATAAGAAGTCCTAAGGGTTCCTAGGGGGTCTTAAGGGGTCAAGGAATACATCAATGTGTTTTAGGACCCCTTCTAACCCCATTATGACCCTTTAGGACTACTAAGATGTATGGTAAGGGGTCCTGAGGTGTCATAAGGTGTTCTAGTACACATTACTATGTCCTAGGATCACTTATAACCCCTTGGGACCATTTGAAACTCCTCTCCCTACATATTAGGGGTCTTAAGGGGTCATAAGGGGTCCTAAGACATAT
>MU223601.1:568523-613179 GCA_018584345.1 Thuja plicata | reverse complement strand
AGGGATAACTGAGAGGGGGGGGGGGGGTGAATCAGTTATCAACAAATTTATCTTTTTCTTGTACTTATTAATCCAGATTGATACAAAGTAAATGCACATTCAGATAACACATTACACAACACATCAATTTGGTTATGGGGAAACCAAATGGTAAAAACCCCAGTGGGAATTAGTACCCACAAAGAAATATACTGTTTGTAGTGATCCCTGTTAAAAGATCATACAACCCTGTTACGAGTTGTTCATTACAATGCAGTAGTATAGTGACCTGGTTAAGAATCTGACCCTGTTAGGAGTCTTTTACAATAACCCTGTTAGGGGTGGTGGACTCACTGTCCAAGGACTCACTTTCCAAGTGGTGAAGGCTACAACCTTCTGGTTATTTGATACACACTGTATCAATAAGGTGAACTGCTATTGTGACACTTCTTGTCTGATTAGTTCCTTTTGTGTGCCAATGCTTTAACCTCTTGTAAAGCACTACAACAATCTTATTTGTATTCTGAAAGCTTCAAATTCAATATCTATATTATCAACATATGATAAATATAGCTCTGTTGTTTAAACACTCTGCTCTGCTTTTCTTATCTCTGGCTTTCGCAACTCTTCGTATCACAAATGATCTTCTATAAGTATATGCTCCAAGTATGAGATCATGGGACCTGTAAGAAAACTCTTCTTAACATCCTTGTCAGCTCTACTAAGTGCACAAGCATAATTACAACTACACAAGTATAAATTGAATAGACGCGTCACTTCACTAAGTCAGCTTCACCAATTTAACCATAACTTTGCAATCTTCTTGAAATACATTTGGCGCCTTTATATTAATATCAACAACTCATAACTAATCATGAATATACACATGCATATCTTGAAGATAGGTGAAACTCAATAAACATGTTACATACGTTGGCCTTAAACTATTATTTCTCTAGAACTGTAACCGTCAATAAAATAATTACATATCTTTACTGAAACATCATATCTGGGTCTGCATGTATGATCATAGCATAATAAACATGTCAACAACATGTATCTATCCACGCAAGTATTCATGTCATCATATGGATAATTACATACAGAAGTGTTGCTATGTATTATATGTTGTCATCAATGACAAACATACAATCAATCAACTGTTCAGAATCAGATCTCCAACACTTGAATGGAAGCTGTCCTTCATACTTTCCTTTTCCTTTCTTTTCTCTCTTAGCAATCATGGAAATTATCTCTTCTAGCTCTTCATTAGTTTCTTCATTCTCATTATGAATAGAGATGTGTGAGGATTTCTTAACATGGATTGAAGCTTTGAAGGCTATTTCATTCTTAGGTTCAGTCTTCAATGTTGATATCTCAAATGCAGAGATTTTGCTGATCAAATTTTCTCTCTTGAAGTCTTGTGAGAATTGCATAGTTTCCTCTAGAATATTGATCTTGTTTTCATAGTCTGATGTCAAGGTAGTTAACAACTTATCCATTATATCTTCTTTTTATATTTCACCACCATTGTTCATGATTTCGGATATTGATATTTGAGCTTAGAGATTTGAAGGATGGAGCCAAGGGAAGTGGCTATGTAGATTACTTTGCACATTCGATGCAAGAAGTCCATGAAACAGTGAGGAAGACACTAAATTAAAATACAAAGAAGCTTAAGAGAAAAGTGGATGAGAGGAAAAGAGATGTCCAATTCCAAATTGGAGATTTGGTGATGAGTCACTTGAACAAGGCAAGATTGCAGAAAGGAGTGCCACATAAACTAAAGATGAGAAGAATTGGCCCATGTACTATACTGGCCAAATATGGCACAAATGCATACAAGGTGGAACTTCCAGAGGATATGGGTCTATCTCCGGTGTTTAATGTAGTAGACTTAGTTTTTTACAAAGTCCCAATCCTTGATCTAGATCAGAGTTTGACTAAAGTCATACAGGAGGTGGAGGAACTCAACTTTCCATCTGCACCAATCAAGAAGGCAAAACACATACTAGATTCTAGGGTCTACAAGAAGACAAGAAAGAAGGAATACAAATAACACTTGGTGAAGTGGCATGGAGAAATAGATGTAGATGCACCTTGGGTAAAGGAGTCAGAGCTCAAAAATTTGGGCATTGATCCCATCTTACTCAGTCCAAGGGTGGATTAAAGTCTTTTCATTTGGGGAGGATGGTGCATGAGCACCTAGGAAAACTCCCAATGCTTAGTCAATTTTGGCTTGTAACTGACTCTAGCCAAGTTAGTAATTTTGATTTTGACCTTAGAAGGTCTTGCAATGTGGGTGACTATATGGGTTAGTGGTTAGTACTAAATCCAATCTAGTGTAGGTTAGTTTGATTTCTAAGTTGTTAATCCTTAGGATAGGCCTAAAATGGGAAAAGTGGTCTAAATGTGTCCTAGACCCAAGCCAAGTGTGAAAGATGCCTAAAAAGGAATTTATATTGTTAATCCATCAAGTTCTATGGGTTAGAGATCCTAAAATTAAGTTGGAATCATAAATGCAAAAGAAGCTCAAAAGTTGTCATGACAACATTTGCAACTTTTTGCAAATGTTGAATGCAAATCAACAAATTTGGATTCCCTTCATTTTAGGAGTGGGAAATCAATGTTGAAGGCCTAAAAAAATGGGAGAGGCATCTTAAGATATTGTGTGGCTCATTTCCAGAGGTGAGGATATTGTAAGAAAGTTTTTGAAGTGAATGAAGGCAGTGTGTTTTGGTTTGATAGTACAGTCGACTTTTTTTTATGTTAATGATGTGTTAATGGATTAAAATGTTGAAACTAGTGTAGGATCTATGAAGTCGAAGTAGATACAAGATCTTTTCATTCAGTGATCAAGTAGATTAGAGTTTATTTGATAGTCTTAGTAAATTGTTTAGGATTTAGACTATTTACTGGTCCTGTTTAGGTAGATTTTGTTTTCATGGCTCCCCATAGAATCCAACAGTGAGAAACTATAAAGGGTGGATGAATATGTTAGGGGAGCCTCTATATAGTTTAGATATTTAATAAGGAGGGATGGAGAACCAATTTTCTATTTTTTAAGCCATACCATAGGTGAGCTATGATTGTCTGGTTAGGTGTATGGAAGAGAGAAAGTTGAAAGCAAAAGAAAGGGTGTGTGTGAAAGTCTAAACCAAGTGTGGTTCTAGAGTCATTAGGTTCCTATAGATCCCTAATTGATAGCTAAGAGTTTGAATAATCCATTTGAATATATTTCTAGACTGAAATCAGTCAACTGCATTTTAGGTACCCAAAAATACCTATTAGCCCTGTTGGTGCTCTCAAATTTGGAACAAATTTGGAGTGAGAAATTTAAATTTTTCTGTAAGGCAAGGTGAGTACCCATGAAAAACTCTTTGATGATGCCTACTTGGAGTGCAAGTAAAATGCGACCTGAATATTTTCTTTAGATACCACTTGGGACATGTGTTTAGCACCTATCATTGAGTAAATGTAATGAGCTATAGCTTTCAGAATTCAGATTTGATATGTTTTTGAGATAGTTGTTTAAAGGTGTTTACTTCAAATTTGCATTTTGCACATTGCCTGGTTATAGCAAATGACCTACTTTGCATATTTGTAGCTTTGACCAGATTAGCTCTCATGACCTAAGGATTATTTTGAGATGTTTTAGGCATGAGAGAGAGTTTCCTTTCCCATTTTCAGATTCATATGAGTTCATATGATAATTTTCCCAAGGCTATTATGTTTGCAATTAATTTTGATTCTCAGAATGTGAAAGTACAGAATTATGAAGTTGCTGACTTTGAGGTCTCACAACTTGCACCTAGTTGAATGGAATGGAAAATTGAATGTTCCCCTATATTATAGTCATGGAAATGTGTTACCATGAAGATTCTTAGGCCATGATGAACCCGTTTGGGTAGTTTGTAAATCTAAGTATGTTTGCAGTTTCTAACAGTTTAATGCAGATCAGTTGCACAGCTTAGTCAAAGGCCCTATTCGTGATGTTATATCTTGAATAATGTGATTGGTCATATCAAGAAAATGGTACGCCTACATTATAGACTTAATTTACTTAGGGTTTGCAAGGTCTCAGGTTGTGAGGGTTTCGTATGCATGCTTTTCCAAATTCTTTTCATTTGAAGAAATTGTTATTCCTCATGTTTTCATTTTCTATAATTCCAAGTGGCTACCTTCAAGGGTCTGCCAAATGTGTCTGAATGATTTTCAAGAGCCACCTTTCTAGATTAATGCTCTCCATATAACATACTAACCATATCCAAAAAATCAGGGTTTTGGAAGGTCGCTTGACTTCTTTTCAAAGTCAAAACCAGATGTGTTTTAATGTTACTTGACAGGGTAATTTGTAGAATAGTTCTGAAGATGAGACTTGGATGTTTAAAATATTGTGACTTGTTGGGTTTCCTTAGGTGTCATTTTGCAGTAGGGAAGAATGTTGATCATAGAACAAATGTTTCAAGATGAAGGTGTCGGTCATTTGATTTGGCCAGTTTTTTAAAACCGATCAATGTAGCAGTCTATTTAAATGAACTGCATTGCTAAAGTGGTGAAATTGGGTAATTTTAATGATAAATTCCTTTATGAGTTTAACAAGATGATCGGAGATCTAGAGGTGAATGGATAAATGGATTCTACCACAAAAAATTGTTTCATCTTCGATATTAATTTATGCAGATGTCATGAGGATGGATGAAGTTTTACCTGAAGTAGGCCTTTCAAACTATGCTATTAAGGTGGCTTAATTCCTATGATAGGCTTTGGCTGCAGAGACTAAAATCAAATAACATGTCTCAAATATGTTTGGTCTCTTTTATTAACAAGTAACAAGAGATATGGTAACCATTCAGTCACAACTAAATAACAAAGGGGAGTATGTGCCATGTATGTAGATGGAGAAGCAACGTTTGTTAATTTGAAGTGATATCTATGTTATTCAAAGAGAGAGGCATTATGTAAAGGTGTTGAATTAGTGTATTACCATGGAATAGTGCACAAAATGTAGAATTATTAAGCATTGTCAAGTTTGCGCATAAATAATGGAAGGATGTATCATATCTTGGCTAGAGTGTACCCCTTATAAAGAAAGTGCCCATGCAATGATACAAGGAGGTAACAAGCCAGCGCATGGAGGTGGTGCTACAAAAGTGAGCACAGGTTAAAAGAAAAATCCCACATGTGTGGGGTGATGTAATTTTTCAATGTTTATCTAGTAAAGCGCTTAGCATGTAATATGAAGTAAAGCCAAGACTTCTTGGTGACAACCCTTGGATGGATGTGTGAATGGACTTGTGGGCCCCATAATTTTGGGAAGTGAAATACCATAAAGCTTTAAAAACCTTGTAAACAATATCCCACATGCACTAGAAAAGTGATTTTCAACATGTTTATAATCAAACACGCACAATAAGTGATTTGAAGAAGGAGCTCAAAGGCTTAGAGGCTCTGCATGCGTGTGTAATGTGTTCCTCAAAGTACGTGTCAATGTTGATGGAGGAAAAATAATGAAATTTTGATGGGGCCCATGAGTGTGACATGGCAAGGTGATGTGGCGCCAGAGGAAGATCAATGATCGACTTAATGACTTGATGAAAAAATTATCTTGATTTGAGCATTAAGCCATTAAGTCATCGTGACATGTGGCAGTGTAGAAAAATGGGACAATAGCAAGGTGATGAGGTGGAGATGACGCAACAACGTGCTAGAGGGGCCTGTCAGATGGGCGTGGATCCCGAGGTGGTGAAATTGATGACCAAATTAAAGCCTTAGGAGGAAAGATGATCAAAATCTAATGCATAAGCCATTGAGCTATGGCAACACATGGCACCTGGACAAATGTCAGGATCTCATGCAGTGAAGAGGTGGCATTTCCAGAATGAAGTAGAAATGGACATGTGGCACAAGCTGGTGAAATCTAGGTAGAAAGAATTATTACAATGAGATTAAAATGAAGAAAGGAAAGGGATAAGTGATAAATAAATATATTATGCACAGAGGAGTATGAAAGAGATATTATAAAGTGCAAGTATAGATAAAAAATATTGTATATGGTATTAAAGATGCATGAGAATGACAAGGAATTAAAATGCAGGTATCAAACTGAAGATTAATGTGCATGAAAAATAAAATATTTATGCACAAAATATCATGAGATGATACTGAAATATTTTGTTTTTTGAACATTAATGTGCATTCACGAGAGAAGACAAAGAGGATATTCAAAGGCATTTCAAAAGAGATTTTCTACAAATCATATTAGATTTTGAGCAGTTGAGGATGAGCAATTTCAGATTTTTTGTGGGAAAGGATGGGTGTTGAGGGGAGGAACAATCTGATGTTTTTCTCTTCCTACTTATTCATATTTTTTCTATTGTTACATGGTTCCAAATCCTGGTCTCTACAGAGAGTTGCACAGTACTGGCTCCATGAGCTTCTAGTCTTTTCTTGGTTCCACATTAGGGATATAGTTCATTTTAATGTACTAGGTGTGTTAATATGAGATGAATGTTTCAGATCTTTTGCATATTTTTGAACAAGTGTATCATGAAGTAAATTGTATACAAGAATGTGATTCTTCATACTTAATATGAGAGTTCCAGATTCAAATCTCTCCTTGGTGTTAGTCTTGTGAAGTCATAATTTTCCAATTCTTTGCATAGAGTTTATCTATGTATGTGTCATCATTCTTTAGTTCTGATCTAGGATCAGATTAAATAATGCTGTAGATGTGACATAGTTTCATTTGGTTATCTGCAAGAGGATCTTATAAGTAGTATTAGTTTGGAGTGATTATGTTCATGGATTGAAATCTTTGACAAAAGTTAATTCATGTATATTTTGTGTATTTTGAGATATGCCCATGGACAAGGCACTGATCTGGGATTAGTATTTTCATAGTGATACATATCTAGTGGGTCTTTGGCTATATTCTACTTTTTGAAAATAAACCTCAAATTTTTGAAGGTTTTTAATGGTTTATTGTGTTTTACTAATCTCATGCTCCACTTCAAGGTCAATGTTCAAGGGGTGATTAGCCAGTTACCTAGTATCTCTCGGTTGTGTTGAGCCTTTTTTAGATATCTATTGATTAATGCCTTACCAAATATTTGAAGGTGTTAAAGGGTATCCCCCCTTGTTTTGCAGAACCTAAAGTGTAGAAGGATGGGTTCGCATCCTTGTTCAATTGTCATTTTCAATCTTGGTTGAATATTGGGAGTTGACTACTCTTTAAAATCTATTAGAAAGTGAAAAGGTTGTTGTTCAATAATCTTAGCGTAAAAAAGAACCAAAAAAATGGTGACTCTACTGGGGATGAGAGATGAAAAATCTTGCTGAACTTTCAAAGAGTCTCTGGTTTTATTATTGTCATAAATAATTCAGGTTTATCAAGTTGAGCTAGACTCCTGGCCTGTCTGTTTATAGATCCATTCAGTTTTTGCCATATCCATTTGAGGATAAGAGTTCTTAATGTTTGTAAATCTGAAATTTCTTCAGATAATAGTTATCTTCTTGGGTGTTGTTATTGAATTTTTTTTGAATGTCTTGTTTGTGAAGAAATGTGTCAAACCTTATTGACTTGCTGAAAGTCTGCTATCTTTGCTTGAATCCCAACTGGTCTATGTTCTATTAATGTTCTATACATTCTCATAGCAGTGAGTGGTGACTCTGAAAGATCTTTGCACCAATGTGCACTTTAATGTTGAAATTTTGATGATCAGTTGGAAACATTTGCAGCAAGGATTTAGCAGATGCTCAAAAGATTCAGTGGTGGATCAACCAAATCAGAAGGAAATAAAGAAAGAAAACAACAAAAGAATTTACCCAGGTATTCCACAAAGTTTTATGAAATAATTTGGTTCCTTAATAGGTGAAAAAGTCACTAAGGAAAATAAATCTAAAGTCTTTGGTCATACTTCTTGTTTATAATCTCAGTCATAAAAATCAGAAGTATGTTATGTTGTTATGTGAAACAAATGATTGCATAGTTGGATAAATATTTGTGAGAAAGAAGATGTATTGTTAGAAGATAGTACAATGGAGGTTCTAGATTCAATAGATCAGGATATTCTGCCTATATCTGAATTATCTGGCAGATCTTGAAGAAATCCAAAAGGATATTGCATTATTTAATCAAAGAATACAAGATCAAGCCATCTTGTTTTTGAAAAGACATGTAGGAGAAATAAATGAAGAATCCATACATGTATTTTATGAAAAGTTTTCCAATGCATATGATAATTTTTCGGAAGGGATTGAACTTCAAGAATATACATATCTACATTTTTTTTAGAGCTTTGTATGCCTAAGTCAGTATTTTGGTTTGCACCATGTAAAGAAGAAGGCATTGAACTTGTTAAGAAATGGATAGATGAGTTTGAAGAATCTGAATTTGAAAGTACCAATGATGCTGACTCTATTTATGATGAAAATGCTGATTATGATGCTAACAGTGATGTAATTGAATGTCAAGATGTCAAGTATGAATCTCTAGTTGCAGATGTTTCCATTGGATTCATCGATTTGTTTTATTATCAGTATGATGATGTAGATTTCTTGTCTCAGTTCAATGAAGAGTTATGTGGATAGAAAGAAGATGATTATGATGCGGATGATATCCGTAGTGATGATTATTTTGCACAAAATTATATGAGCCAACAAACTTCAATCCTTGTTCCCAATGGTGAAGATATGTGCAGTAGTAAAGGAGAGGTTGAAGACAATGAAAATGAAGTTCAATGTTCATTGAGCAGTGAAAAAATATCAGAACTATTGGTTGCTGATTTTCAAAGGTATGCATCAAATGTAGACCCTACATTGCAATGCCCGGTTGATATATGCTTTGATAATGAAGACATGCAAATGGATGTGAAGTATGAAACCTATGCTGATTTTCTTATTCCTACTTTCGAGGCAAACAATGTGCAAGATGTAAATGCATATGATTGGGAGAAATCTGATTATGTCGAGTATGATGAATATGATGACTCATATGCTGCTATGGATTCAGATTTTGATGAATTTGGTGTAAATGGTTCTTGTATTGATTAGGATGTTGAAGAAAATGATAAATCTGAATGTATGTTTTCAGATTTACAAATGATGAGTGAGCTATTAATTAATGATCCATTTTAAGATTTAGAGAATGCTTGTAAAGGCTCTGATCAACAAGCTATCTCTGGTCCAATGAAATCAGATGTTTGTGTGAAAGAGTTCCATCCTAGTTTGCAAATCAATGTTGTGAGTGAAGCTTATGTTTTGGTGCAAACTAGTGTTCATGATGAGTTTGATTCCAGCCATGTAAAGGAGTTGGAATGTTTTCATTTTCAGCTTGTCAGTGGTGGTCAAGGATGTGATGTTTTTATGTCACAAAATATTTAGCATTTGCACTATTTTGTTGAGTTCCAAATATTTAGGGATAATGATTGTGATGATTATATTTCCTATAATATGTTGATAAGATAATGCAGTATGATTAATAAGGCATATGACAGTGGTAATTTCAGCTTACCTCTGATCCATGGAAATGAGAATCAAGTTTTTGATACGGGTAAGTGATGATTTCACTTTGGTGTTGGTTGGCCATTTGTAAATATTGTACATGTTGTATAGTTGCTTTGCTTCAATTGTGTGTTTGGTGTTTGGTGTTTTCAATAAGGAACCAAGTTTTGGAAAGTCAAGTGAAGAAGTCTGATTTTTGAGTGGTCTGCTTCAACAAGAGATTTTGAATTCTCTACGTGCCCACAAGGGGTGCACGTCCCTAGAAAGATCCACTATTGGTACTCTCAAATTTGGCACAAATTTGGAGTGACCAATTTTAAATTTTCTCTAAGACAAGGTGAGTACCCATGAAAAACTCTTTGATGATGCCTACTTGGAGTGCAAGTAAAATGCGGCCCGATGATTTTCTTTAGATACCACTTGGGACATGTGTTTAGAACCTATCATTGAGTAAATGTAATGAGATATACCTTTCAAAATTCAGATTTGATATTTTTTTGAGACAGTTATTTAAAGGTGTTTACCTCAAATTTGCATTATGCACCTTGCTTGGTTATAGAAAATGACCTACTTTGCATATTTGTAGCTTTGACCAATTTAGTTCTCATGACCTAAGGATTATTCTGAGATGTTTTGAGCATGAGAGAGAGTCTCCTTTCCCATTTCCAGATTCCTATGAGTTCATATGATAATTTTCCCAAGGCTATTCTGTTTGCAATTAATTTTGATTCTCAGAATGTGAAAGTGCAGAATTATGAAGTTGCTGACTTTGAGGCCTCACAACTTGCACCCGGTTGAATGGAATGGAAAATTGAATGTTCCCCTATATTTTAGTCATGGAAATGTGTTACCATGAAGATTACTAGGACATGATGAATCCATTTGGGAAGTTTGTCAATCTGATTCCTTTTGCAGTTTCTAACAATTTAATGCAAATCAATTGCACAGTTTAGTCAGAGGCCCTGTTCATGATGTTATATCTTGAATATTGTGATTGGTCATATCAAGAAAATGATACCCCTACATTATAGACCAAATTTACTTCAATTTTTCAAGGTCTCAGGTCCTGAGGGTTTTGTATGCACACTTTTCCATATTCTTTTCATTTGCAGAAATCGTTATTCCTCATGTTTTCATTTTTTGTAATTCCAAGTGCCTACCTTCAAGGGTCTGCCAAATGTGTCTGACTGATTTTCAAGAGCCACCTTTCTGGATTAATTCTCTCCATATAACATATTACCCATATCCAAAATCTTAGGTTTTCAGAAGGTCGTTTGAATTGTTTCCAAAGTCAAAACCAGATGTGTTTTATTGTTACTTGATAGGGTAATTTGCAGAATAGTTCTAAAGAGGCAGCTTGGATCTTTAAAATCTTGTGACTTTTTTGGTTTCTTTCGGTGTCATTTTGTAGTAGGGAAGAATGTTGATCATAGATAAAATGTGTCAAGATGAAGGTTTTGTTCATTTGATTTGGCCAGTTTTTAAAACCGACCAATGTAGCAATCTATTTAAATGATGCACATTGCTAAAGTGGCGAAATTGGGTAATTTTAATGATCAATTCCTTTATGAGTTTAATCAAGCTAATCGGAGAGCTAGAGGTGAATGGATAAATGATGTCTTCCAAAAAAAAAAATTTTGCTTTGATATTAATTTCTACAGTTGTCATGAGGATGGATGAAGTTTTACCTGAAGTACGCCTTTCAAACTATGCTATTAAGGTGGCTTAATTCCTATGATAGGCTTTGGCTGCAGAGACTGAAATCAAATAACATGTCTCAAATATGTTTGGTTGTTTTTATTAACAAGTAACTGGAGATATGGTAACTCTTCAGTCACAGCTAAATAACAAAGGGGAGTATGCGCCATGTATGTAGATGGAGAATTAGCGTTTGTTAATTTGAAGTGAAGTCTATGTTATTCAAAGAGACAAGTGTTATATAAAGGTGTTGAATTAGTGTATTACCATGGAACAATGCGCAAAATGTAGAATTATTAAGCATTGTCAAGTTTGCACATAAATAATGGAACGATGGATCATATCTTGGCTGGAGTCTACACCTTATAAAGCAAGTGCCCATGCAATGATATAAGGAGGTAACAAGCCAGTGCATAGAGGTGCTGCTACAAAAGTGAGCATAGGATAAAATAAAAACCCCACATGCATGGGGTGATGTAATTTTTCAATATTTATCTAGTAAAGCGCTTAGCATATAATGTGAAGTAAAGCCAAGACCTCTTGGCGACAGCCCTTGGTTGGATGTGTGATTGGACTTCTGGGTCCCATAATTTTGGCAAGTGAAATGCCATAAAGCTTTAAAAACCTTATAAAAAATATCCCACATGCACCAGAAAAGTGAATTTCAACATGTTTATAACCAAACACACACAGTAAGTGATTTGAAGATGAAGCCTAGAGGCTTTGCACATGCATGTAATGTGTGCCTCGAAGTGCAGGCCAATGAAGACAGAGGACAAATAACAAAATTTTGATGGGGCCCATGAGTGTGATGTGGCACCAGAGGAAGATCAATGGTCAAATTAAGGGCTTGATGAAAAAATGATCTTGATCTGAGCATTAAGCCATTAAGTCATCACGACATGTGGCAGTGCAGACAGTTAGGCTGACAACAAGGTGATGAGGTGGAGATGACGTTACAATGCACTAGAGGGGCCTATCAGATGAGCACGGATCCTGAGGTGGTGAGATCAACAACCAACTTAAAGTCTTAGGAGGAAACATGATCAAAATTTAATGCATAATCTATAAGCCATGGCGACACATGGCACCCAGACATATGGCAGGATCCTGTGCATTGCAAAGGTGGCATTTACAGAATGAATCAGAAATGTACATGTGGCTCAAGATGGTGAAATATGGGTAGAAAGAATTATTACAATGAGATTAAAATGCAGAAAGGAAAGGGATAAGTGATAAATAAATATATCATGCACACAGGAGTATGAAAGAGATATTATAAAGTGCAAGTATAGATAAAAATATTGCACAGGGTATTAAAGATGCACGAGAATGATAAGGAATTAAAATGCAGGTATTAAAGTGAGGATTAATGTGCATGAAAAATAAAATATTTATGCACAGAAGATCATGAGATGATACTAGAATTTTTTTTTGAACATTAATGTGCATTCACGAGAGAAGACAAAGAGGATTTTCAAAGGCATTTCAAAAGAGATATTCTGCAAAGCATATCAGATTTTGGGCAGTTGAGGATGAGTAGTTTCAAATTTTTTTGGGGAAAGGAGAGGTGTTGAAAGGAGGAGCAATCTGATGGTTTTCTCTTCCTACTTATTCATATTATTTCCATTATTACAGGGTTCCAAATCCTGGTCTCCACAAAGAGTTGCAGAGTACTAGCTCCAGGAGATTCCAGTCTTTTCTTGGTTCCACATTAGGGATATAGTTCATTTTAATGTACTAGGTGTGTTAATATGAGATGAATGTTTCAAATCTTTTGCATATTGTTGAAGAGGTGTATCATGAAGTAAATTGTATACAAGAATGTGATTCTTCATACATAATATGAGAGTTCCAGATTCAAATCTCTCCTTGGTGTCAGTCTTGTGAAGTCATAATTTTCTAATTCTTTGCATAGAGTTTATCTGTATATGTGTCATCATTCTTTAGTTCTTATCTAGGATCATATTAAATAATGTTGTAGATGTGACATAGTTTCATTTGGTTGTATACAAGAGGATCTTATAAGTAGTATTGGTCTAGAGTGATTATGGTCATGGCTTGGAATATTTGACAGAAGTTAATTCATGTATATTTTGTTTATTTTGAGATATGCCCATTGACAAGGCACTGATCTGGGATTAGTATTTTCATAGTGATACATATCTAGTGGGTCTTTGGCTATATTATTCTTTTTGAAAATAAACTCTGAATATCTGAATGTTTTTTTATGGTTTTTTGTGTTGCACTAATCTCATGCTCCACTTCAAGGTTGATGTTCAATGGGTGATTAGCCGGTTACCTAGTATCTCCCGGTCGTGTTGAGCCTTTGTGAGATATCTGCTAATTAATGACTTACCAAATATTTGAAGGTGTTAAAGGGTATCCCCCCTTTGTTTGTAGAACCTAAAGCATAGAAGGATGGGTTCACATCCTTGTTAATTGGTCCTTTTCAATCTTGGTTGAATACTGGGAGTTGGCTACTATTTAAAATCTATCAGAAAGTGAAAAGGTTATTGTTCAATAATCTCAGTGTAAAAAAGAACCAACAAGCCCTACATTTTAGGACACTGGTGTACAGATGACTTGGGAACCCTAGACCTTGAAAATATTTTAGGTCTTTCAAAAGGGTATCAGGATCCTAGGTTAGTTTTTGGGGTTGTTTGTAAGAATTGGGAAGAAATCTAGGAAAACCCTTTGGATAGGGCTAATTGGTCAATTACGCCTAATAGGGTCCTATAGGGAGTGAATTTGGAACTCAATTGAATTGGAATTGAAGACCTATTCTATTGGATTGAAAAGGATGAAAAATGAGTATTCAAATGGTGGACATGACTCTTGTAGTATCTGTGAAGTTGGAATGGAGGATTTATGCCTAGAATCCTTCAAGTAAGAGTGAAGAATTGAGACAAAACTAGTGATAGTTGTCTTTCAAGGTGAAGCACAAAAAGTATAACTCACTGTGGTGAGTTATTGAAGTGTTAGGCCATTGGAGAAAAGACTTGGAATATCCTAGTGTTGAGTTTAGAATCCTAAGAAGACTAGGACAAGTGGAGACCTAGTGGACTTTGTGCAAGCACACATTGGAACACTTCCATCAGGTAGAGTTTGACAAAGGGAAAAATAGATACATAGAGGGTGAGGCTGTGAAAAGGGAATTGAGAGAGGTCATGAAAAGGGTAGAGAGGGACCCTTTATGACTCCTAAGATGCATAAAAATGGGTCCTAAAAGGATCCCAAGGGGTCATAAGGGGTCCTGCAACACATTAATGTATCCTAAGACCCCTTTATGACCCTTTAGGACCTCTCTATATATATCTTAGGGGTCGTAAGTGATGAACTATAATTGATTGAATGTTTGAAGAGGTTAAGTTGATGATCATGCAAGGCAATAAATCAGTTAATGTATTGTATTGTCATTGATGTCAACTTGATATAATCTGTATGGTCATGGACATACTACCAAAGACTTCAAAGAATCGATGAATTAAAGGCTATGCTATCAGTAATGCATATAAGTCAAGTATTCACAAAGTGACTATATACACTGACGGAGCGCACACCGATGGTCAGAGAAAAAGAGAAAGTCACATGTTACCTGATGAGAAAATGCACAACATTACCGACAATAAAAGTCATAGTGTTGCCCGATGAGAAAAGTATAGAGTAACCTGACGGCCATAATCACAGTGTTTCCTGACAGACAAAGATCCCAAAGAAAACTAAAGTCACACCAAAAGAACTGTTAGTTATCACCGATGACTAAACTGAAGTGTTGACCAATAGAATAGAGAGTTCATAAATGACAAAATGCTTAGCTGTTAAGAGCTAAAAATAGACTTAATTGATACTTATTATTGTTTTAATCGACCATATAAAGCTGAGGATAAGTAATGGATTTAAAGCTGCTTTGTCTAGTTGGCAAGAAGGCCTCTAGAAGATAAAACTAGAGTTTTTCTTTAAATCTAATTGGTGAGAATTGTGGATCATGCCAAGAATCAAGACAGCCAAGAAATGGTGAATCATGTCTATAAAGAGACAAACCCAATTCATTAAAAATTGTGGGGTGAAGAAGAGAAAAGAGAATAGATGCTGAAGAGATTTTGAAGAAGAGAGTCTTCATTCAGACCTGATCAACAAGCTGAGGAAAGAGCTAGATTTTGCAGACACCGATGAATAGTGAAACAACATCACAGAGTAGAACATTGTGGAGCAAAGGTATTGAATTGATTATATTGATCAGAGAGGTAATGCACTTACAATAGATTTGAAAATCTGCAATTCAAGTTGTATGTGTGAACATATCACTTTAATGTTTCATTTTAACCATTGAAGCATCAAGTCTCTTAACCGAGTAGGACTTAAAAGTATTTTGTTATTGAGATACATCCCAAGGAGTATCAAAAAGTTTGATCATAGAAAGTAGCATTGGATATGCCTGATACCTATTGATAGGCCAAGTGAGTGTTTGATCAAGGATTGTAGCATTAGATGCCAGATACTAGGTGACAAACTATCTTTAAAATCCTCTAATAAGGTCACACCTAATAGTGTGTTTGTAACCTTTAACAGGGTTGGCTCTTAACTGAGATCACTTCAGAAGAGTAAAAATTTGGGGTACCAGTCCCAGTGGTTTTTCCCTTAATAGGGTTTCCACGTTAAAAATCCATGTGCTATGTGTTTACGTTTCATTACTTTACTATTTTACATTTCACATATGCAATTCTAGATTGATCGGTATACTCTAGCTATTTACTTTGTTTTGGTAAATGTAAGAATGCTTATCAGTAAACATACATAAGAAGGATTTACAAATCATTCTGACAAGTAGTAATTGGTTATAATTATTTCAAGTTATTCATCTTATAGGACTGAGTATAACTAGAGGCTTAAAAGTGGTAATAATTTTTAAAGGGTTGATTTAAGGATTAATTTTTGAGGCCACTGATTCACCCCCCCTCTCAGTTATTACTAACAATTGGTATCAGAGCTTGTGTGCTTAGAAGGAAGGTTTCAAGACTTAAGCTAAAGATCACAAGATAAATAAACGAGATGTGCCCAAATTGAACAAAGACATTTTTTCTTCATGGAAAAGCAGAATAAGACTCCACTTATCAGGTATTGGAAATGATGTTACTCAATACTTAGATACTGAATATGTGTTTCCCATAGGAGCACCCATAGTTGAACAAATGAGAGAGAAGAATGAGCACAACTGCATGATGATAGAGCTTACTTCCTCAATCTCTGATGCTGAATTTGAAGATGTCAAAGCATGGACAACTGCAAAGAAGATGTGGGACAAATTGATGCTTGTACATGGTGGTTATAAAAATGTTTTGAGAGCCAAGGCAGAAAGCCTTAGAGGAAAGTTTGATGATCTCAAAATGAAACAAGGTGAAAACATCACATAGTACAACACAAGAATCAAAGCGGTAGTCAATGATATCCAAGGAGTTGGAGGTGTACTAGAAGAAGATATAGTGGTAAGTAAAATTCTAAGAACCTTATTGCCTACTTATGCTATTAGAGTATTTGGCATACAAGAAATGAGAGCAGTAGCAAATAGAAATGTTACTCTAGATAGTTTGATTAGAAGACTGATTTCATTTGAGATTAATAACTTTGATAATAGTGTCTTACCAAACATAGAGTCTGCGTTTAAATCTTCTTTAAGAAGAAGTAAATCAAGTCATAAACACACTATGAGAAAATATAGTGATAGTGAAAGTGAAGAAGAAGATCTTGATGAAATTGAAGCACTTATGGCTAGAAGAATGTAGAGAGACAAAGGTAAATTGCCACTTATTTGTTTTAATTGTAAAGAGATTGGACACTTTTCTGCAAGATGTCCTAACAGAAGAAAAGATGACAGAAGTAATGACAGGTCATTTGAGAAGAAGTATGATAGGGGTGATTACAAAAGCAATTGACAATTAGAAAGAAGAGATACCCAAGACTACAAGGACAAAGGAAAGAAGGCCAGTTACCTAGCTAAATGCAATGATGATGATACTGACACTGAATCTAATGAAGACATCAAGATGGTGTTTGTGGCATTAAAGGATGATTCAGATGATGATGAAGAAAGGTATGTAGGAACTGCACTCATATCTAAAGTTAGTAAAATCATATCTAGATCATAGATAGTGGTTGTACTCACCATATGATCAGTGACAACCAAAAGTTTGAGAGTTTTGAATACTATAAAGGTGGTTCAGAAAGAATGGGTAATGACACACCTTGTCCAGTTGAAGGTAGAGGAACTATAATGTTGAATAACTTGATAAAATGTGAAAATTCTTATTGGGTGAAAGGATTGAATTATAATCTATTGAGTGTTTCTCAGTTGAATAATTTAGGCCACAGAGTAGCATTTGAAAATAAGAAGGCTAATATCTTCAATGAATTAGGAAATCTGATTAGTGTCGGTGAGCAGACAAAAGGTAACTTATTCTATCTGAATGATACTGACACCACTTGCTTAATAGCTAGAAACAAAGAAATATGGCTGTGGCACAAAATATTGTGTCATTTGAACTTTGAAAACATGATAAAGATAAGAAAAAAGAGAAATGTAAGAAGCTTACCGACGATGACCAAGCCTGACAATATCATGTGTAAAAATTGTCAAAAAGGTAAGATGACAAAGTCTAGTTTCAAAAGAAAAACCCATACATCTGATGCCATTCTAGAATTAGTCCATACTGACCTATGTGGACCAATGATGACAAAGAGTTATTATGGATATATATATTTTATTATCTTTGTTGATGATTACTCTAGAATGATGACAGTAATGTTTCTAAAAGATAAATCTGAAGCATTCAAAATGTTTAAATGGTACAAGGAAATGGTAGAAAAACAAAGTGGTAAAGAATTGAAAAGCTTAAGATCAGATAGAGGAGGGGAATTTATTTTAGATGAATTCACTAACTTTTGTAATGAGAATGGAATCAAAAGACAGGTCTCTACATTGAGAACACCACAACAAAATGGTATTGTTGAAAGAAGGAATAGATCCATAGTTGATTGTGCAAGGACACTGATGATAGAGAAAGGTATCACCCAAATCTTCTAGAGGGAAGCTGTTAGTACTACTATTTACACATTGAACAGAGTACAATTGAAGAAAGACACCAAGAAGACACCTTATGAGCTATGGTATGGTTACACACCAAATGTAAGTTACTTCAAAATTTTTGGCAGTCAATGTTATATCTTAAAAGATGATAGAAATGGAAAACTTGACTCCAAGAGTGATGAAGGAATCTTTCTAGGGCATTCCACCAAGAGCAAAGAAAATGTTTCAAAAAAGCCTCTAACAAAATTGTTGAAAGTGAAAATGTAAAGATAGATGAATTTGCAGAGAAGAATGAAAAGGAAAGCACAAAAGAACCGTAAGACTACAATAGGTTTGTTTACAATGAAGAACCCGACACTCTACCTGACCAAGAATGTAGAGCTCCTGAGCAGTAGACCATTGCACCCGAGCATCAGGTTGCAAATATTGATGATCAAGATATTTCTCAGTAAGATACACAAAGTGATGGAGAACAAAATGAATGACAAAATGATGATCAAGATAATACACAAAGATCTAAACTTGTACTTTCCATATATGTCAGAAGGAACCATCCACAGAACTAGAACATTGGAGATAAAAAGGCTGGTATGAGAACCAGAAGTGAGTCTCTAAACACAAGATGTGTTATCTGTGATTATGAGCCAAAATCTGCCAACGTACACTAGATAATGATGAATGGATTAGTGCTATGAATGAAGAGATTGAGAAGATTGAGAAAAAAAAGACATGGACAATTGTACCGAGACCAGATGACAACAATTTCATTAGTACAAAAAGGATATTCAGGAATGAACTGAATGAGAATGGAGAAGTCACCAGAAATAAAGCAAGACTAGTATGCAAGGGGTATGCACAAGAAGAAGGGATTGACTATGGAGAGACCATTGCACCCATTGCTAGGCTAGAAGGAGTAAGAATATTACTTTCTTATGCTACATGTAAAGGATTCAAGGTATATCAAATGGATGTCAAGTCTGCATTCCTAAATGGAATACTTGAAGAAGAGGTATACATTGAACAACCAAAAGGGTTTGTTGATCCAGAAAAGAGAAACATGGTATGTAAATTACACAAAGCCCTATATGGATTGAAACAAGCACCCCGAGACTGGTATGAAAGACTTCATTCCTATCTTATAAGTATTGGATTTGTAAGCAATAGTGAAAATAATAATCTTTATTTAAAGGAAGATACTGATGCTAACATTTTGATTGCTGAGATATTTGTTGATGGCATCATATTTAGAGGCAATGATATGCTATCCAAATCATTTACAAATGAAATGAGAAAAGAGTTTGAGATGTCTATGTTTGGAGAGATCAAGTTCTTTCTTGGTCTACAGATCATGCAACAAGATGAAGGTATTTTCATTACACATCCTAAATACATCAAGGAAGTACTAAAAATATTCAAGATGGAAGAGTCCAAACCAGTTGGAACATCGATGGCAATTGAATGTAAGCTAACAAAGGAGGACAAGTCATCAGAGGTAAATCAAACTTTGTATAGATCAATGATTGGAAAACTCATGTATGTTGTACATACTAGACCAGATATTGCACATGCAATAGGAATAGTTACAATATTTCCTGCTAATCCTAGGGAATCACATGTGACTGTTGTGAAAAGAATCCTAAGATATCTGAAGAATACTGAGGAATATGGCTTATGGTATAGAAGAGAAGGTAAATTTGAACTTAAGGTCTTTACCAACACTGATTGGGCTGTAAATATTGGTGACCAGAAGAGCACAACTGGATGAGCATTCTTTATGGGTGACAGACTTGTCACATTGATTAGCAAGAAGCAAGGATGCATCTCTTTTCCTACTGCTAAAGCAAAGTATGTTGTTGCTGCTGCAAACTGCTCAAATATTGCATGGATCAAACAGTTACCAAAAGGTATGCATATGAAAATTGTTGACCTAGTAATTATCTCTTTTGATAATACAAGTGCAATAAACATTTTCAAGAATCTAGTCATGCATGCTAAAATAAAGCATATTTCCATCATGTATCATTATTTGAGAGAACTAGTTCAAGCAAAGGAGGTGATACTTGAGTATGTGCAATCAAAGGAAAAATTGGCCAATAGCTTCACCAAGCCACTTCCCAAGGATGCATTTGAATACTTGAGAAAGAGACTAGGGGTCAAACCCTTGTCTACTGGTCAGTAAAATGACTAGAAGGTTGCATCAACATACATATTATCAAAATATCATTCATGTTGATGCAAGCAAAGAGATGGACTTCAAATATAAATCTATACACAACAAGGTATTTATCTACTCTGAGCACTGGAGTTATTGTATTGCTGATGGATTGGGAAATTCAAGGAGTATATTATGGACAGAAAGGATCTGTTTGGCATTATTGTCAAAAAAATGTGTTTGGCATTGCTGTCAAAGGGAGAGATTATATCCATTATCACTTCATATCACTTCAGAGAGAGTTTATATCCATGGGAGAGATTATACATCAAGGAGAGATTATATCCATCATAGTATCCAAAGGGAGAGATGTAACAAGAAAGGGAGAGTACATAAAAAGAGAAAGAATTACTGACAAGAGACATCAAAAGAAAAGAGAACAGTGAAAGGGAGAGAGTTTGACACAGAAGAATAAAATATCACATCAGAGAAAGAAAGATTATACATCTATCCAGTAAAGGGATTGAAGATAGAAAGAAAGCTGGAAGAATCAAATCTAAGTTGTATAAACTTACCAAGGACTAGATATTTGTATCAGTTATAGTACATAAGATTGGTAGTTTGATGAACTTTAAATGTTATATTTCATATTGTATTAGTGATAATATAGTGTGATAATGTAGTGTGTTGCCATCAATGCCAAAGGGAGAGATTGATGAACTATAACTAATTGAATGTTTGAAGATGTTAATTTGATGATCATGCAAGGCATTAAATCAGTTAATGTATTGTATTGTCATTGATATCAACTTGATATGATCTGTATAGTCATGGACAAACTGCCAAAGACTTCAAAGAACCAATGAATCAAAGGCTATGCTATCATTAATGCATATAAGTCAAGCATTCACAAAGTGACTATATACACCAACAGAGTGCACACCGACGGTTAGAGAAAAAGAGAAAGTCATGGTGTTACCCGACGAGAAAATGCACAACATTACCGATGAGAAAATTCACAGTGTTGCCCGATGAGAAAAGCACAGAGTAACTTGATGGATAGAATCATAGTGTTACCTGATGGACAGAGATCCTGAAGACAACTGAATTCACATTGACATAATAGTTAGTTATCACTGATGTCTAAACTAAAGTGTTGACTGACAGAATAGACAGTTCAAAAATGACAAAATGCTTAGCTGTCAAGAGATAAAAATAGACTTAACTGATACTTATCATTATTTTAATCAACCAGATAAAACCAAGGATAAGTAATGGATTTAAATCTACTTTGTCTAGTTGGCAAGAAGATCTCTACGAGATAAAACTAGAGTTTCTCTTTAAATCTAATTGGCGAGAATTGTGGATCATGCCAAGAATCAAGACAGACAAGATATGGTGAATCATGTCTATAAAGAGACAAACCCAATTCATTATGAATTGTGGGGTGAACAAGAGAAAAGAGAATAGATGCTGAAGAGATTCTGAAGGAGAAGAAAGTCTTCATTCAGACCTGATCAACAAGTTGAGGAAAGAGATAGATTCTGTAGACACCGACGAAGAGTGAAATATCATCACAGAGTAGAACAATGTGGAGCAAAGGTATTGAATTGATTATATTGATTAGAGAGATAATGCACTTAAAATAGATCTAAAAATCTACAATTCAAGTTGTATGTGTGAACAGATCACTTTAATGTTTCATTTTAATCATTGAAGCATCAAGTCTCTTAACCGAGCTAGACTTAAAAGTCTTTTGTAATTGAGATACATCCCAAGGAGTATCAAAAATTTTGATCATAAAAAGTAGCATTGGATATGCCCAATACATATTGATAGGCCAAGTGAGTGTTTGATCAAGGATGGTAGCATTAGATGCCAAATACTAGGTGACAAACTATCTTTTAAATCATCTAATAAGGTCACACCTAACAGTGTGTTTGTAACCTTTAACAAGGTTGGCTCTTAACTGAGCTCACTTCAGAAGAGTGAAAATTTGGGGTACCGGTCCCAGTGGTTTTTCCCTTAACAGGGTTTCCACATTAAAAATCCATGTTTTATGTGTTTATGTTTCATTACTTTACTCTTTTACATTTCACATATGCAATTCTGGATTGATCAGTATACTCTATCTATTTACTGTGTTTCGGTAAATGTAAGACTGCTTATCAGTAAACATATAGAAGAAGGATTTACAAAGCATTCCAACAAGTAGTAATTGGTTATAAGTATTTCAAAGCATTTATCTTATAGGATTGAGTATAAATAGAGGCTTAAAAGTGGTAATAAGTTTTAAAGGGTTGATTTAAGGATTAATTTTTGATGCCATTGATTCACCCCCCCTCTTAGTTATTACTAACAGTAAGGTATGTTAAGGGGTCCTAGTACACATATTTACCTTCTAAGACCCCTTAGCATCCCTTAGGACCCATTACAATACACTAATATATAGTAAGGGGTCCTAAGGTGTAATACCCCTCTAAACCTAAAATAAGTTTTTTGCTTTTGTTAAATTCTCTAGAGTGTGGTAAGTGTAACCACCCTAAATTGGTCTACTCTAATCAGGGACCATGTTTTCCCTAAATGTGATCATACTGTCAATTATGTCAATCTGACAATATGATTATTGGCATAATTCATCAAAATCAGGATAATCCCTCAAATAAAATTGATTTATCACTACCTCACATTAATTACATTGTCCTATTTAATCAAATCAATCTGATTAAATTCCTTGGCTAAAGTAATTAATTTAAAGGCAATTAATAAATAATCTCAATTAAAACTCATCACTTGCACATGAAAAGTCAATCCATGGACCAATGAGAATTCACTCACATGGATCAACTAAGTTTAAATCCTCACCTTTCCTCATGGATTGATATCAACCCTCCATTTCTCCTTCTCCTCCATAAAGGACTTAGTTTTGAGCTCAAAAGGTCTTGGTTTTTAGAATTCAAATTTACTCTTATATTGCCAAATTAATTTCATGCTTTGATAGCTCATTGGAGAATATTTTCTTTATGCTAAAATGGATCAATGAACCTATAATATCATGTTTTAGGATTGAATTTCATACTAAATAGCTTCATTTGCATTTGAATCTTCCATTTTAGAACTGAATTGTCACTGCTCTAAATGCATAATCTAAGACCATTTTTCATAATTAGATCATACTCTTTCTAAATAGGAAGAAATATGTCAATTTATTTGGTTTGTTTAGGCTTTCCAATTAAATTTTATGTTGCTAACCATTGATGTAATGGCATATTGAAGTACATTATGTTACAGCTTTGCAGGTATAATATTTACACACACATTTCTGGCACCCACCGTGGGGCCTAGCCCCATATTTTTTTCATCATTTTGAGTTGATTGACTATCATTTTTTACTTTTTTTTAGAATCACATCTACATTTTGTGTTTGGGATCTTATCCAAGAAATCAGGGATCCTATCTGGGGAATCTTGAGTCACATCTAGGAAGGCTCACATTTAAGGAATCTAGGATCACATTTGGGGTAAACACTCGCATTTAGGATCCTTACTTACATTTTTTTATTTCTTAATTCCATTTAGGAAAGGGGATCACATTTAGGAAATTTTAGGATGGCATCTAGTTGGTTAATTTGCACACCTACCTGATTTGATGACTAATTAGATAACTTGGAGTGTTTTTGGAGAAATTGATAATTAAACAACCTAACAAGTTCTTGCAGGATGTTGTTGAAGACTTCCTTGGCCAAAGAGATGGAGTAAAAATGTTAAAAATTACTAATGAATGTTTTTTTAGGTTTCCTTTATATAATTAAACTAAACATTGTGTTTTTCTTTGTAATCTTAGGAATCTAAATCTGATTTATCTCCAATTCATAATTTTATTAGAGAAGTATGTTCTTTTTCGTCATGGAAAATCAGAACCTCAAACATCAAATTAAGTCTTGAATAGGAATTTGGGAAAAAGAAATCAATTACTCAATTTTTTGGTTAAATTATTTTCTAGGCACATAAAAATTGAATTTGAATTTGATTCTTAATCCAACTAGTGGATTATGCTCTTTTCCCAAGTGGAAAATCAGAAACTCAAGATGGAGGATTAAGTGTTGAGTTTAATAATTTGTGGGAAAGAATAATATTTTGCATAGTTGATAGGAGAAAATGACATGGATAGGAGAGTATGCTCTTCTTCCTCATGAAGAATAAGAAATATAGACTCCTAATTCGCCAATCATCTTTTACAGCTTTTAACTTTAGAGGGCCTTCTAATTGAGAAAAAAATCTCTTGGGAACGACCCAAGTGAGGATAGGTGAGCACCAAACCTTCCATCTCACTATAATCAAAATGATTCCTTGAGATTAAAATCTCAGAAGACTTAATCAGTTTTTTCTATGGAATTATGACTATCATTCCTTGTACATGCTTGGATGTTGTGTAGAGCAGAGCCACTTCAATCTTGCTTGCAAGACTACACTCATCTAGGTACTCATAGGGCTATATGCCTCAATTTTTCCTTGTGCAATTCTATGGGAGATGATTATAAATGAATACCCAAAAAAGATGCTCTATAGTAGTGACCACTTGATTCACCCTTGAAAGGTGATAATATTTATGCAAGAAGGATAGTAACCTTCCCAAGATACTCATCATTTTGTGCCCTCACTTGCATTTAGATTCAGATAATACGACATCATGACTAGAGCCATTGCATGCTTGGTGATTGTCATATTCTGATTAGCATGTGAGTGTGTACTTGAGTCTACGAGCAAATATTTTCATGCTAAGTCAATGGTATAAGAATAGGTGTGTTCGCTTCTTAATAAACATGCCTGATGTGTCAAAATTGCAATGAAAAGATAATCACCCCAAATGAATCAATTATTTGACAATCACAGACATTTTAACTACCTCAAACACACTGGAATTCATTAGACAAACCCCTAGAATTGAAATTTTTTTCCTTATCTCTCAAATCAAGAGGAAAACATAAATTTTCATCAGAAGGTCGCATTAGGGATCCTAGGTCACATATTGTGAAAACAAGATTGCATTTGATAAACACAATCACATCTGGTAAATCTTGGCTCGCATCTGGTGAATAGGATCACATTTGGGAAGAACACAGTAACATCTAGTAATTTAAGGATCACATCCTGTTAGTCACATCTTGGATAGAGAGTACCTACACACGTGTCATAATTCTGAACTTTGCAGTTCTAGATACCCATTTTTCTCTCTAGTCTAATTCTATTGTTCTTGCTGGTCCACCTAAAGATTTTTCTCAGTCAAGTTGTAAGCATACCTTGCATGCCTTTTAGGTCTATCACTACTGATATCATGCCATGTTGTCACTTTACCAATAACCTCTCCTTGATTCCCATCTTAGTATAAAGGCATTCTAACCCTCTGACATTGGAATCCATCACTTTGAAACATCAGACTCACAATCACCAAACCTTGGACAAATGCACTTGGATAATTTTGAACTCCTTTTGGCACTATTGGGACACTTTTGACAAGATTGATATCTCACTTTCATGGCTAACACATGAAGTAAACAATATCTAGTTGAAGATTCAGAAAGACATCCAAGATTGCTCAAATTTCATCAAGGAGAGACATCCCGAATGAACCCTCTCTTTGACCAAGACTCACCTAAAATGAATATACCTAATCTAGAATGGAGTGTTGCCTTTGACGAATATAATCAAGAAGATAACCAAGATGAAAGAGATAGTCAAGAGGAAAGAAATAATGATCATCCCTTGTCTGACTCAGATAGTGAGGAAGACCTAATAGAAGAAGAATATAATAAGCTCAAACAAAGTCAAAAGTTTCAATGGACCTTGGAGAAAATCATTGAAGAAGACAAGGAAAAATATTTTTCTCCACATAGCTTCTCTTGGAGTTAAACTTTTGAAATACTATGATATTGAACGATTGAAAGCTGAAGAGATACATACACCCCTCTCAATTCTCTCAAAACAACTATAACAAATGCAAACAAAGCTCACAGTGCTTAAAAGAGAGAAGAATAAGCCCACAAAGAAATACTTGTTGGAACACATATGTCCATTACCATTTAATAAGAAGTTGCAAATGGTGCCTTTTTCACCAAACATGGCAAGACCAAAGTATGAAAAATACATGGGAGAAATGGATCCTCATGATCATGTGAGACAATTTTGTGCATTGAGTATAGAGTTTATGCATGAACCAACATACTTGATGAGACTATTTCTGGGAAGTTTAGGATGTTAGGATTGGATAATACTGAGAGGGGGGGTGAATCAGTATTATAACAGTTATTTAAATTCTTCAACCACTTGAACATTAACCATATAATTGCATTAAAGGAAAGAACATAAGAAAATAACACAGAACTCATAACACCATGATTTTTTTATGAGGAAACCCTGGCCAAGGGAAAACCCCAGTGGGGATGATACCCACAAGCATGCACTAAAGTATAATGTCCCTGTTAGGAGCTGAATATTATAGAGTACATTTCCTTGTTAAAGGAATAAAAACCATGTTAAAGGTTCACAACACCCTGTTAGGGGCCAATGAGCTTACAACTCTTACAATGTAATTCTATTACAAAAGGTTCTCAGTGATGAACAAAATAAGCATCACAAATGCTTTGATTGTTCCTTTATAGCTCTGTAATTCTCTTCTCTTCCATTCACATTTCTACTCTGCATATCCTTCACTTTCTCACAACTCACTCTTAATCTTTACCAAAAATATCTTACATATATATCCTTTCAACTTCACTAAGTCGGCTCTCAGAATAAATATTACAAACATTGTCAAGTCAACCTTCATTACATAATACAATTAATATAGTAAACATTAAATGTATAGTCGACACTCTTGCATAGTCAAAGTATAGACTATCAACAACAAAAATATGTCTTCAATTTCCAGGGGTCCAAGTCTTGCTCCTTTATTCTTCACTGTTGTCCAACTGCTCTATATCGCTATTGTCCAACTGCTCTGTATCGTTGTTCTCTACTGTCTGTCAGTCTTCAAATCCTCATAAATCATCATAAACTTAGCCAAATCAAAATCGATCTTAGGTGTATGTTAGACATACTCCATACTATATTTCACTAAGCTCGCATGCCTTAATTCATTGATCTCTATCTTTGACATCCAAAACAATACTATATCTTTGTTTCTGTACTTAGTCAATTTTGGACATACCAAAACTCAACTTCAAAACAATCAATCTTAAACCTAGATGTGTTTCCATAAATTACAACCAAAAAGTGAATCACATTACTCAAATTGATCACTTGCCAACATAGGAGGACAAGCCATGGAATGGTTTTCTAAACTAACACCTAGTATACAAACATTTGAAGAATTGATTCAAATATTTTTCCACCACTACTATAAAATACAACACAATGTTACCATGATGGATCTTTGTAATACTAAACAACAAACATGTGATTCCTTCACACACTTCTTGCAATGGTGGA
Source organism: Thuja plicata (assembly GCA_018584345.1). Classification (NCBI taxonomy): domain Eukaryota; kingdom Viridiplantae; phylum Streptophyta; class Pinopsida; order Cupressales; family Cupressaceae; genus Thuja; species Thuja plicata. The sequence goes on along the minus strand of MU223601.1, from coordinate 585,275 downwards.
GAAATATATTTGCAAGGCACTCTCAACAAATACCAAAATAATAAAAGACGAAGATATTTATAAACAACTTAGTACCTGAAATGAATCTCTGAAGGATTATATAAATAATGATAATAGCATTCATGGCTCAAGTATATGGAATGGTATTAGCTCGGCCAAAGACCTTATCATCAAAGGTCAATGATGGAACCTGGGAGATGGAAGGAGAATCAACTTCTGGGATGATAAGAGGATCAAAAAGGAGCCCTTATCTATCAATCAAGAGTGGATACAGGTGATTGACAGATGGAAGGAAATTTTTGGGATCAAGGCTAAAGACTACTAGCAGGAAAATAAATTGAGGAATCCAGGTGACATAGATGGAAGATTTAGTTCCCTCCAGCATGATTTTCAAACTTGGTTTATCAAGGATAACTCCTAGGATAGTATGGTTTGGGACCCTTATCCTGATGGTAAGTTCTTTGTGGCTTCTTCTCATAATCTCCTAAATTTGAGGGAAGTAAGACCTCTCTACTCTTATGTTTGGTACAATCATCTCACTCCTAAAATCAACTTCTTTTTTTGGCTCTTAATTCAGAATAAACCTCTTACCCTTGATAATATTTATAAAAGGGGCTTTTATCTTCCTAATAAATGTGCTCTTTGTATGGAACAAGATGAAACTTGTGATCACATAATGTTACACTGCTCCTTCACCCAAATGGTTTGGGAAATTATCTTTAGGAAATGGAATATGTGCTGGTTTTTTCCTTTCCTATGGCAAGATTTTGTCAAACAATGGAGAAATCCCTCTTAGAATATTATTGCTACAGACTTCTGGATCTTAATTCCTCCCTACTTCTGTTGGTGTATCTTGAAAGAAAGAAATAATAGAATATTCAAGGAGAAATAATCCAGTCCTGAAGTTGTTGGAAACCAAATCTGTAGAGCGCTGGAAGAAAAATTCACTTCATCAAGTAATAATAATTCTGCTAAGATTATTGGGGACACTAGAGATTGAAAATTAAGCATTCCTAGTCCTAATTCCAAAAATTTGAGAGCTACCGCTACTTGTACCTCTCCCCCTGTTGATTGTGTTAAGGTTAAATTTTATGGGACATCAAAAGGAAACCTGGGTATTGTTGGAGGAGGAGGAATAATCAAAGATTGGAAGGGAACTTGTATTGGGGCTATTGTTGCTCCCCTGGGAGTGCAATCAAATCATAGAGCCGAAGCAATAGTTGATCTCAATGTGATTTTTTTGGAAGAAGAGTTGGATTGTTAAAAAGTCTAGCTGGAAGGTGATTCTCTTAACATCATCAATAATATTAAAGGTAACAACAAGGTGTCTTGGACTATCAAGAAAATCATTGATAAAATTAATGAAGTGGCTTCAAAATTCATTACCTTTCATGTAACCCACAATTATCACAAAACCAACCAAGTGGCAGATGGGTTGGCCAACTTGGGAGTTAGATGTGACATCACTCACAAGTGGCATGGCTCAGTAAAGATAAGTGATGAGATAAACCTATTAATTAATCATGACAGAATTAATCACAAGGTGGGCTTTATTAATACTTCCTATCTCAACATATAATGGGACTTAGATTCAAAGTATGGTGAAGGTGAAATGCAAAGGGAAGAGTAATAAAAATTATGACCCTCTATCATCGCATGATTTCTGAGTAATTAAGAGATAGTTAATGCATAAACTCAATTATTTGAAGCATTATGGTTATTGTCTGAGAATCCTGGACATTTTTGCTACGGAGTTGATGAAATTTCACAACCCCAGCATCACTAAAGAAGACAAAGCTATGGGTGGAGACATAAAAAGAGAGGAACTAGCTAAGTGCTAATGGGTGAAAGAGAAAGATGTGTGGAAAAATCATAAGAAGGGAAAAGTGCATAGATACCTTAAACGCCTACATGGTGATGACAAAGAGATCACAAAGGCGTTTGTTGTTGGGTAGGAGAATGGTAAAGTTAACATTTTGGGTAAATTTTTTACCCTAACCTTAGAACTTCTGGCGGAGATTACAGGGCTCCCTCTAGATGGAATGCATTTAATCAAATATAATAAAGTGGGAAACAAATCCTACAAAACCTTTCCCAAGTCTGGTGAGGAGTGGGCTATGTTGGTTAAAGGAAACTTGGACTATGTGAACTTGTCCAACATCAAACACATATGGGCTTTTGTTATCAGAGAAAAAATAGAGTATTTCACACTAGATGGTAGGTACTCCAAAGTCTACAATTACCATTTTGTGCTTGTCAATCATTTTAGACATGATGTTAAGATTTCTTTCCTTTTTACCTGCTTAGCTTGATCAACCAGAGCATTGTGGACATTAGAACTAAGGCGACCCCTATTCTGCATGAGGGGCTTATCCTTCTCATTACAGAATATGCTAAAAATCACATTTGTGAGCCTATCCCTAAGTAGATTGATAATGCTAAATAAATAATGTGGATATGTCATCTGGTAAGAAGGACAACAGAGCCACAAACAAAAAAATTGCAAAGGCCTAGTGGAATCTAACATCACACTCTCTATATACGATGATGTGGAAGGTATGAGGACTTACTATTATTGATCTCTAAGTTCTTTTGATGATTAGTTTCCCACGCTTAGTCATTTATCTAGGAAGTTTAGCCGGTCATCACTACGGTCGAGCTATCTAGTATAGGCTGAGCTATCAGGCATAGTCATTGTCGAGCAGATAATGGTTGCTGAGTGACTAGACAATTAAGAAAAAGTTGATCATGTTCATGCCGAGCGTCAGAGTCTTAATGTTTTGATCAAGATAGTTTTGACATACATGTTAGGAATGACACAAACTTGAAGGTAAACTATTTTGGGCCAACTTGTTCATGCATTTAATGATTTCAACAGAGTTAATTATGCATTAATTATTTGATCCCAATGCGTGGCATGGAGCCAATTAGAAAATTAGAATGCCCAAGAAGCATAAGCATTTGATCCTAATCATTGATCTAGATCTAGATGCTAGATTCATAAAGTTTATAAGATTGCTTCTTAAACCCTAAACAATATGGTGTAGGTGTGTATGAGAGGAGAAGTGTATGCATACATGAGAGATGTACAAAGGGTTATTTTGAGAGAAGAAGCATAGATCTAGCAGAGTGAAAGAGCAGTGAACAGTAGAATAAAGACATATCAGATTATTAGATTAGAGAAGGTATTGGAAAGAGGAGATCCATTATCAGCATCAGAGTGCATAACAAAGGATCAGTTCTTGAGACATTCTAACCAGTGTATCAAGTGGAATCTCTTAACACAGTGGTTCTAACAGACCTTTCTAAATCTCTTAACCAAGTGCTTACTTTGTTGTAAGTTTAAATCCTTTTACAAGGTAGATTGTAATGATCTATAGCTCTTAACCAGGTAGACCTTTAACCAGGTAGATTACATATTATGATCAAACTTTGTAGCCCTAATAGGCACACTTTATTGCTGTAGTAGTGATGATTTTTGTGGGTGCCATCCCCACCCTAGTTTTACCTTATTGGGTTTCTGGGTTACCAAAATTTTGTGTCTTGAGTTATTTATTTACTGTCATGGATGCTACTAGTTATTAGATCAATTACATTTATGTATGGTTGTGGATCAGTTTTGTTTTAAAGGATAAAAGTTTTAAGATCTGATTCACCCCCCCCCCCCTCTCAGTATTTTTCTTTCCCATATTGTATTTCCAAAAATTGGTATCAAAGCTCAGTTCTCCTACAAAAGGTTTTAATCAGCTTGAGAGTACAGATTTGGAGATGGAGATTTACAAATTGGGTAAAGTCATTGAGAATCAAAAGATTGAAATTCAGCTAGCTTTACACCAGCTTGAAACTACAAGACATGAACTAAATAAATCCTTGCAAGCAAGGAAATATTTGGCCAAGCAAATGAATGACACTCATTATCATGAAGAAGACATTGTAAATCTATTTCAGAATGGAAAATCTACTAAGAGTGATGCAGAAATTGTAGATCTACTTGAAAGGAACAATACATTGTGTGAAGAAGCCAGAAACTTGAAAAGAGAACAATAAATGAAAATAGTAAGGCTATGTGAAGTAGTGGAACAAAAGAAGAAAGCTAAATATGAAAAATATATGGCTAAAGAAGACAAAAGAATGATGACTATCAGACTTGATGAAAGGACACATGAAGTACAAATGATGACAAACAATCAGGTTGACATTGTGAATCAACTGCTACTTCCAAATCAGGAGATCAATAGGAAAGACATGGAAATGATAAATTTGATATCTGAAAATAGTCAATTAAAAGATGAATTGAGATCTGAGAAAGAACTGAATGAAAGATTGAATAGACCCAATGAAGCTTTGACTCATTTTGAAAACTTGATGGAAGCATCAAGGAGATCTAAAGATTCTTCTAGATTAGGCCACATCAAACAACAAAAATCTACTAAGAAAGGAGAATCATCTAAGATTGGTGAAAAGAGGAATGCAAATTCAAAGAACAACAAGCATGTATGCCACCACTATGGAACACCAGGACACACTAAAAACATCTGCAGAAGCAAGAATGGTAAGTCCAATCCTAAACCTAAGTTTAATAGTTATTGCTTTAACTGTAAGAAGTTTGGACATCAAGCACATGAATGTTGGGCAAAGGAAAATAATGCACCTCCCACACCTAGCTTCAATGGGTATTGTTACAGCTGTCAAAAATTTGGACATAGAGCACAAGATTGTAGATCTAATGCTAAATAACAATGGACATCAAAGACACAAGCAAAAGCACCAAGGAAGGGTAACGCTTACAATTGGGATTATAAAACATGGCATAGATGTCATTACTGTGGTGAGTGTGGACATGTTCTAGAAAATTGCGTAAAGACACATTTCAGAGGTAAATCTAAGAGTTGGATGTATGGAAGCCTAGTTTGCTATAATTGTTTGAAAATTGGTCATACTAGGAAAGATTGCAAAACAAGGGTACCTACTCCCACTATTGAGTAGATTAGAGCACAGATGACCCAGACATGGATAAGGAAAGAAGAACCATGCAAAAGTGAAGCTACTAAAGCCAAGGTCACCCAATCTAATGGATTAGGTGATCCCAGCATCAGTAATTAAGCAAAGGAAGGTATGTAAGGAACTGTGTTTATATCTCATATCTTTTATCAGCTCCTAACATATAAAAGTGCAATAGTTGATATTTGCATATAATAAGATGCACCAGGACATATTTTGAGTTATGTAGCGAGAAAATTCAAAATGCACTATAGGTGCTGAGAAAAATTATATTTCTAAGGTATGTCGAGTAAGTTTTGTTTGATGACCAAGAGGAAAGTGAATTTTGTGAGTCGGCCGAGGACAGTTGTTTGGCACTCACTCAACAGAAAGAACATTTAATGTTGACTTAACTTTTGACCGTTGGAGCTTATATAAAGGGAAGAGATATTTCATTTCTTCTCACCATGTGATTATGAATTTCATAAGAGTGATTGTGCATTTGTGAACTTGAACTCTGTAAATATTTTCGGAGATTTCTATAGTGTGTCGTCAGAAACCTATTTAGTGGAAAAGTGCAGATTTTGCTACTTGCCAAGGTACTTTGTTCATGATCCTTGAAACCCTATTTTTTAGAGAAAATGGCCTCAAGTTCTTCTACACCAGCTAAGAGAATGGAGAAGGAATTTCTAAACGTTCAATTGGTAAGGAGCGACACCTATGCACCTCCTAAATTTTGAGTAGTTCCTGAGAGTGCCATCAAGGGTGATATGACTGGAGCCCTATCATCAATTCCATTGAAGGTACTCATGATTCATGATATTAGGTCATGATATATGTGCAAGATAAGTGAAGTTGGAGATCATGAGCTAAGTGCATATTACAACAAGTTTTACAAAGACAGAGCCCTAAAAGATGAACATAAGCACTTAGCCGAGAGAGGGTTAACTCATTCCCTAGACTTTTCAAGGGAATTTAGAATGGAATGGATCAGGATTTTTCTGAGTTGAATAAATGACATGAACATATGGCTAGATAATGGACTAGTTAATATTACAAAGGAAATCATCCATCGAGTAACTGGTTATCCTATTCTAAATGGGAAGAAAACTATGAGATGTTAGAGTAAGGAAAACATTGAAGAATTCACTGGAGCCATTTGGAACAAAAGAGGTATGAAAATATATACAATTACATATTTGGAACTTGATTTTGTAGTTAGGGTTATAGCTCATAAGTTTTATCAGTCAAGCCGACTGGATAGTGTTCCATGCATTGCAGTCGACCAGGCTTGGAAAATTGTGAAGAAGGATCATACCTATGACCTTGCTAAGCTTCAAATAATGCAACTGGCTGAGAGCCTTGCTTCAATTAGGAAGGCAAATAAATCAATATGTAAGTTTGGATCTCTTCTCACTTTCATATTCTTCTACATACAGAATACTTTTCCTTCTTTTGGAAACATAGTGTGGAAAATAGACAGACCTATCACACCACAAATCAATGCATTTATTTAGTGATTAGGTGATAATTTTTACAATGTGATGGGAACATATTTTGTGAAATTCAAGGAAAAGATGAGATTAAGGAGTATAATTCCCATTTCACTAGTTGAAAAACATTATTAAGATGTATGTTTCCTAGTAGACACAGATTACACCTATGTGCAGGCAGTAGTGCTGAGGGTATCATGGCTGAGGCCATTACCTTATGAATTAAACATTGATGAGACTTTTGCAGCAATAACAACTCTATTGGTAGAGGAAATTGATAGTACAATGAAACATTTTGGAAACTATGAAGAAGCTAAATCCAAAATCTCTATGGATTTGAAGGTCGGCACTATGGAGAGGAAAAAGAAGAAAATTGCCAAAAATCTAAAGAAGATGGTTGGTATTGAGAGTGGTGAAGAAGCAGAGGATGCACCTTTAGGCTTATCAATAGGACATGGAGAAGATATGTCTAGTGAAGAAGAAGAGGAGAGTGAACCTGAAGAGGAGGTCACTATGAAAGGTAAAGGGAAGCAGCCAGTAGTTGCTAAGGAAACTAAACCAAGTCAAGCCAAATCTAAGGCTACCCCTCCTATAGATAACTAGCCTAGGACAAGAGAATAAATTGTTTCTACACAATTCGAGACAATAAAGGTCTATACAAAGAAGATTTCTAGTGAGAGTAGTTCAGGGAAGAGAAAACAAGTTGAAACCAAGGTTGTGCCGAGCCAACCTGCTAAGAAAAGACCAAGGAGGAAGCTATACTTGGAGTTTGAAGATGACAAGGAAATAGATACGGATGTGCTGAGAAACATACCTACAACATCAAATAAACCAATGACCAATATTGATGAGGTATGTAAGAACCTAAGGAGTAATGCTGGTTTAGCAGGATTTAAGTTTATCAAGTATGAGAAGAAAAGCATATATAACAAGCATAATATTTAGGAAGCATTAATATATATGATATGCACATTCAAGATGACGCCTGTAGAGATAGGAAATCTTATTCCTACAAAGCTATATGATATTTGGTCTCAGAAATGGCAATATGCACTGATGATTGAAAGACAAATAAGGGAAGGAACATTGGCTAAGGTCATTCCTGATCTAACCAAGAAGCAAATAGCTAAATTCATAGAACAATATCAGAAGAAGTTTTTTCCTAAACAAAGAGCCTATGCTATTTTGAGAAATGATGTTGAAGGTGTAGTTCAACAAAGCACCAGAATATGGAAGGAAACTTTTGGGTTAATCACTAAGAAGGCCAATGAGAAAGGTGAAGGCACCTCAGAGCTGAAGGAAATGGAGAAAGAAACTTCTACAGATCAAGCAGAAACTGAAATAGAACCCCAAAATAAAATAGGTGATGTGGAAATTACAGATTTGACAATGGATAGTCCCATTGATACTACACTTGTAGAAAATAGCAATGTGGATGCCGAGGATCAGAATGAGCTAGCAGACATAGGTATGCATTCACCCATTCAGACAACTGAGGTCAATTCAGAGAAAGGAGAAAAGGAGGTAATCAATACAAATCCACCTATTTTAGAAGTTGTACAAACAATTTTAGAGAGTGGAGATAAGATGGAGGAAATTGCAAATAAGCCTACAGGACAAGAGGCTATACAAGTGTTGGTGGATCTACCACACTCTGCAACATCTACTCTCATTGGACCCAATATAGGAAATATACTTGATCAGTAGGTAATCTTGACTCAGATGAAGGAAGCAACTGATATTAACACTGACAAAGGTAAATATATCATAGTACATGAGCTGAGTATCAGCTCTTCAGAACTCAAAAGGAAGAAGTGACATAAGAGGAAGTCACCAAGTCCAAGTGTCATTTTGGATGAAGTAATTGTGATTCCTAAATGGGATACAGATAACTTGACATATGAGAAGATTCAGACTCTACAATACCTTTTGAAGAGGAAGAAGAAACAAGAGGAACTGAAGAGGGAGCACCAACAAAAGAAAGTATTACATGAAATGAAGGATATTTTTGTTAATGCTTTTGATATGACATATATTAATGAACAAAAATCAATCTTGGAACAGTTGGTCCATATTGTGCAAAAATTTAATGATGAAAATATTGAGGCAAATGAGAAGTTGCTACAATGGTCTGAGAGAAAATTTGAGAACAAAGTTTTGGAAAAGATATCAGCAGAGATTGCTATCAAATAGGTTGAACTTTCTTCTCTCATTAGTATTCTTGAAGAAGTTGCAAATAATGTTTATTCCTTGTATAAAAAGTTATGTGATGTAGAATTCTTTACCAAGGATAACCAACAACTTATTGAGAATTTGCAACTAGCTTTGAAGTCAACAAGGAGTACATTGAGTATGGATGCTAGTTCTAGCTCCTTACATTTTGTCAAGTTGACTCATACACAGAGGAGATTAGCTGAGCTTATGGCTGAAGATGGCAGAATAAGAGAGAAGGTAATAACTATTCAGACTGCCTTAATACCTCATCTAGAGGTTATACATAAGGAACTTAAAGCTACAAATGAATTAGTCAAGAGGGATTCTCATTTCTCTACAGTAGATAGTCTAGTAAGTCTAGCTGTCAAGCTAGAAATTAAGTTAGAAGTTATGAAGTTCGTAAAGGATAGTTGGGATACAACGTTTGCACTAACATTATAGCTTCATAAGTAAATTTTGGATAAGTATGACTTAACCCCTGTAGCTATTAGTGACAAAAACAAGGGGGAATTAGATAAGGAAATAGATAAAGATGTGCAGAATCAGGCATAATATTTTGTAAGGCATGTATATTATGTAAGTATGGAGTATAATCTTAGGGAGAGTACGTTGTGTACTTAGGAAAAATTTTGTGGATGTAAAGAAATGATAAGTGTGTTTTTTGCCACTAATATCAAAGGGGGAGATTGTTTATCTCTAAGTTTTGTTGATCATTAGTGTCCCACACTTAGTCATTTATCTCGGCATTTTAGCCAGTCATCACTGCAGCCGAGCTATCCAGTATAGGCTGAGCTATCTGGCATAGTCATTGTCAAGCAGATAATGGTTGTCGAGTGACTCACAAATCAAGTAAAAGTTGATCATGTTCATGCCCAGTGCCAGAGTCTTAATGTGCCGAGCAAGATAGTTTTGACATACATGTTAAGAATGGCACAAACTTGAAGGTAAACTATTTTGGGCTGACTTGTTCATGCATTTAATGATTTTTTGGGCTGACTTGTTCATGCATTTAATGATTTCAATGAATTTAATTACACATTAATTATTTGATCCCAATCCATGGCATGGAGCCAATCAAAAAATTGGAATGCCCAAGCGGCATAAGCATTTGATCATGATCGTTGATCTAGATCTAGATGCTAGATTCATAAAGTATATAAGATTGCTTCTTAAACCCTAAACAGTATGGTATAGGTGTGTATGAGAGGAGAAGTGTATGTGTACATGAGAGATATACAAAGGGTTATTTTGAGAGAAGAAACATAGATCTAGTAGAGTGAAACAATAGTGAACAAAATAGTAAAGAGATATCAGATTATTAGATCAGAGAAGGTATTGGAAAGAGGAGATCCGTTATCAGCATCAGAGTGCATAATGAAGCATCAGTTCTTGAGACATTCTAACCAGTGTATCAGGTGAAATCTCTTAACAGAGTGGTTCTAACAGACCTTTCTAAATCTCTTAGTCGAGTGCTTAATTTTTTGTAATTTTAAATCCTTTTACAAGGTATATTGTAATGATTTGTAGCTCTTAACTGGGCACACATTTAACCAGGTAGATTACATATTGTGATAAAATTTTGTAGCCCTAACAGGCACACTTTATTGTTGTAGTAGTGAATATTTTTGTGGGTGTCATCCCCACCCTAGTTTTACCTTATTAGGTTTCTGGGTTACCAAAATTATGTGCCTTGAGTTATTTATTTACTATCATGGAAGCTACTAGTTTTTAGATCAATTACATTTATGTATGGTTGTGGATCAAATTTTTTTTAAAGGATAAAAGTTTTAAGATCTGATTCACCCCCCCCCCCCTCTCAGTATCTTGCTTTCCCATATTGTATTTCCAAAAACTATGACTAGGAGGAAGTCTCTTCTGAAGATGAGGACATCAAAGATGGGGAGCAGAGAAATAGAGAGGAATCCAAGAAGACTAACCTTATAATCACCGAGCCTACGAGCTAGGAAGGTGCTTTTGCTACTAAGGAGACTTTGGAAATGGATAAAACTATCTTTCAGGAGATAATTGAACAAGTTGACAACCTGGTGGAAAAATATATTGATAAGAATCAGAACAAGTCTATGGAAGATAGGGAGGACCCAAATAAGAAGAATGATGAAATGTTGGAGAACAGGGCTAATACGACAATGAAAGAAAAAAAGGAAAATTAAACTAAAAAGATAGGAAAGGTAGAGGAGAATATGCCTATGGATAATTTGGAAGAGTCTAAAAAGACCCAACAAGATAAAATCTTTGTTGATCTTGAGAAAGAGGACCAGAATGAGCATATTGACTATGATATTAACTTTACTCCTCCTGAGAGCCCCATGAGTGATGCTGAAGAGAATGATAATAAATAGAAGTAGAGGATCTTGGAAGAAGACCTATGGGATTAGGAATTCAAGGTTAAAAGAGCTATCAACATTTCCCATCTTCAGGTGGCAAGAAACAAAGCTATGTATGGCTACAATATCAAAAAATGGGTTTTGGATGATAGTCAGGAGCTGCAAGCTAAGTGTAAAGACCTTGAAGAAAGAAATACTCTCTTGGAGGAGATAATGGACAAAATGAGGAATGATGTAGTGATGTATCATAAAGGTAATGATTTTTTTTATAAGGTAACTGGTAATTCTGCCATGCTAGAGGATAAGATTAGAAAAATGATTGATATTAGGATCAACCCTATCATTGAGAAAACCAACAACAATAACACCATGTTGAGGAAGCTGACTACTATCATCAAATTAGGAATGGAAGCCTCTATTGAGAATCTGAAATATTTGCATACCCTACTAGAAGGGAACTGCAACAACATAGAAAATTTGGAGGATGATGAGAAACAAGACATCTAGACATCTGGCCTAACATCTAGAACTAGATCCAACACAAGAAAGAAGACTGTGGCTCAATTCAAAGACTTAACTAATCTTGAGGATTCCATCCAAAACATGGAAAATCAGATGGTGGAAATCCAGATTATGGAAAACAAGATGGTTGAATCTGAGAAGTCCTCCAAGATAGTGGACTGAGTCGTGTGCTGGAAGATCTTTTTTGGTTACTTTGATGGAAGCCTCTAAATCAAAAGGAAATGAAGTTAGCTACACCTATTCTCACAATGATAATGTGATCAATATGTTGGACATAAAAGGAAAATCAATCAATACGATAACTATCAAAGGTTTCAAGGACAAGTTAGAACACTCAAATGTTGTAACACGAAGCCAAGAACTGATCATAATTAAAGGGGTTAATTCATCATCCAACCCGCCTGTTGTCACAATTCCAAAACTAGAAACATTAAGACAAATGGTTCCCACACCATCTGCTAACTCCAACTTTGTGGACCAATTGCAAAGAGCCTCAGCTCAAATCTCTATATTTGAGTTATTGAAGATCTCTTCAGTACATAGGGAAGTTATTGAACAAGCACTACATATAGCCAATGTTCCAAAAGACATAGATGTAGACAAATTCCAAGCAATGGTCAATCACATATCAGCTCCACATTACCTCTCTTTTTAGAAGAGGGTGATAAATCTTTGACTCATCCACATAATGAGCCCCTGCACATTGAGGTTTTGATCCATAAACACCATGTAAAATGTGTATTGATAGATGGAGGCACAGGTTTGAATATATGCACCCTCAACCTGGTCAAAGCATTGGGATTTTCAGATTACACAATTGATCCAAGGAGTTGTAACACCCCGAAATTGACATCTTGCAACCCTAACCAATTTTGTTGCATTTTTTATTCTTCTAAATCAACAAGTCCTATTATACTAGGCAATTCTTATTTTTTTACTAACTCTACTCGACCTGAGTGTCAAATGCAAAAAATCCTAAATCTACATTAATCATACATTATATTTAATTCCTAAAATATCAATTGGCTAAACAAACCTTACGATCGAATTAATTTAATTAATAAAGTCCTAGCACTTTAATTGAATTAAATTCACCCCTTTTAGCTAAAACACATAAAAAGGAATTAAATAATATTTAATTATTAAATAAATATCCTCATTTCAATAATTGAATTTAAATATTCAGATAATTGAGAAAAACACATTTATGAGGTCATATTTGTTTAATTAATTAAATATTCTCTAAAAATCTTATCTTCAGTTTAGAAATATAAATTTTGAATTAACTGTGCTTTAAAGAGAGAAAATAGTTAAATCATAAATAAAACAATTAAATCAAAAGAGAAAAGAATTAAATCAAAGAAAGAAAACAATTAAAGCAAAGGGAAAACAATTTATTGTATTCTTTTGAAGAAATCTTTCTATTTTAAACTGGCTTTTCTATCTGTTTTATTTCAAAGAGGAAAGTTTATATTCTGATCACCTTTGAGTCTATAAAAGAACTCTCATTCCTCATTCAAAACCCCACTCACTTTCATGCATTGTTAGAATACTGAATTATTGCTACATTCTTAGTTGATAATCTCATTTAGAATAATCTCATTTTGCAATAGATTAATTTCAATTTCTAGAATAATTGCATTGAAATCATGTCTTAGATTAAGCTTGCATCTTTCAATTCTTAGAATAAATTTTCATTGCATTGCATTCATGGAGAAAAATCATTCATTCCTAGATTGGTCTATGGTTGTGAGACTCTCATCCTAAGAGCTATTTTGAAAACCCCATCTGGATAGAAGGCAATAGGTCAAATCATGCAGACGGGCAGGATGAATAATCTCATATTCAGTCTTGTGTGTATCTAGTAAAGAAGGACTATGTTGAAGTGTATGGTGAATTAACAAGTCCAAATTTACCACATACAATTCTGGCGCCCACTGAGGGGCAGGATTATTTTCTGTTCTGGCCTCATTTCATTTCAATTTTATCATTTTTTTGCATTATGTCCGTACTTTCATACTTCTTTGTTTTAATCTCGCGTGAACTTTCTGAGCGTCTCACACAAAATTTCTAGTTCTTTGCGTGGCTCTCTGCACTTCTTTGCACGATCTAGTATAAATCACTGTGCAAAATTATACACAAAGGTTTCATTTCATATTTTCTTGTTTCAGTTTTCTAACCATCTACTGTTTTCTGACATCTGTGTTTCTCTAATTTTATCTTTTGAAACAACTTAACAGTGGTTTGTAGGATGCTGAGATAAAGAAAAGCCATCATAAACTTCTAATGCATTTATTGCAGGACGCTAACATGAAGAAAGGCATTACAAAATACTAATGGGTTTATTGCAGGACGTTTGTCGAAGACCTTGTGTGTTTTCACAAATTCTTATGTCTATTTTTTGTAGTTAAAACACACTTCGGTTGGTGCTTAAAATGAATCATTGTCTTGCATGATTGAAGTGTTTTTTAGATTGTAATCCTAAGAAATACATGAATGTATCCTCTCCCCTCGCCTTTATGGATCTTAGGTGTAAGAGAAACTCATATAATTCTTTTAGCATGGATACCTCCTGAGTGCTTTAATAGAGCCAGTGAGAGTGGATTGCCCAACCGGTAATAGGCTAAATCCAAGCCCTTTCGAACCAGTATATAAAAAATACCATTGTGATTAATCTCACAATGGACAAGTGTGAATTTGTTGTGGCAACCAAAATCTCCTCCAGTACCCTAGTGGTGCGTTAAAGTCCCTACATTGTTAAGGTGAAAGCCTTGCTTTGAAAGGATTGGGAGAGCCCCTTAATTGGGAAAATGACTTGATCACAACCACCTGAATGGATGTCCTTACTACAAACTATTATTCTAGTTTCCAAAAAACCTCTATCTGTTGGTGTGGAAGGTCAGAGACCAACTAAGATATCCCACACTCTTACGACTCTTAGTAGAGACAACAACCCTTTGGGAAGCAATTCCTTTGGGGTTCGAAGCTTGGTGTGCCTCGGAAGTGAGTGCACATGTAAGGAGGAGCCCGTGCCTCCAAGCTTCTAAGTTGTCCGCTAAGAGTAGGCGTAGCTGAACTTTGGTTCAAGTGGAGATTCAACAGATACTATCCTAGCTATCCTAGGATTGTGATGTTCCTATTCTGGTACTACAAACATTCTCCTTAATGTGTTTTGCGTGGGTGTATCATTTGAACGATGAAAACTATCATCAAAACACACAAACTGTCAATCTTGAACATGTCTGAAACAATCTATAACTCAAACTACCTGTAAAAAAACAACATGATTTTATCTTGGGAAATGCAATCTGGTCTCAACTGTCTGATTTTATAAATGTTCATTTGTCAAAATTTGCATAGTTTCATGTGACATTTCCCAATCTTTGCATCACTATCTGAGAATCTTCGCATGATATGTTGGAGACTATCACGTGACATTTTGTAATAGTGCTGCTATTTTGCCACATTTTCTTCACCATTCTGGTGTCACTCTTCGTGTGAGAATTCAAAGTTTCATGCGCATCGGTGACAATCTTAGCGTGAAAGTGTATTTCTTCGCGTGAATCTGAAGCCTTTTTTCCAAAAGAGCAAGCTAATTTCTATCAGCCAAACATACTTCTGTCAAATCTGGTCTCTGCTATGGGTCTATTTTTCTTCCCTCCATCTTCACATAGTCTAAAACTTGGTTTCTTGGGTTGAGAATTACGTGATTCTTGCTTAAAATGGTCTTGTCTCATATCTTTTTGGTATGTTTCTACTGTGTCGTCATGCCTTGTGTCACAATAGTCATCTCTTGGTTGTTCTAGCCCCATCTCCTATGATTTGCACCAAGGATACTTCACCTTTTGGCACGTTCTATGCAATTACTTTGAGACAGTTTCAAGTTTGGTCCTAGTTCCCATCCCTTGTTCAAAATTTGTCTATGACTGTCACAACTCGAAGCGGCAAAACATTTCCTTTAATCAATCAAGATGAATCTATGCTTTCCACACCATTTTCGGCTACATCTAGTGAGGAATCATCTTGATCTCCTTCCCCGGTACATCGACCTTTCATCAAACAGTCATTTCCAATGGATTTTAGTCAAGTTTGAAATCCTTTGTTCTGAGAAGACCCAAATTCTGAGAACACTCAATATTTTCATGCTAAGTCTTTACACCTTGAATCCTTGCATTCTATCAAGATGGCAGATCATAACCAATCAGGTGAGGCTAGCAAAGCTGACCTCTTTAAAACTTGGAGTAGTCCCATTCTCAAGACCCCCCTAATGACGTGGAAATAGAAATAACTCAAGAAGAGATTGCACAGGCTCGTGCTAATAAAGATTTCTGTAGGATGATGGGAGTTCTCCTAGCTGAGGAGAAAGAGAAATACATTCTTGAACTAGCCAATCAAGGGGCTAAGTTACCCTCCAATTATGATGTAGAAACACTTGTTGAGAAAGAGAAAGAAACTGAAAATTCCCGCTTGTGAAAATAAATGCAAAATATGCAAGAGCAACTCTCTCAACTCTTGAAAGAGAAAGAAAAACCTATTACACAATTCATGCTGGAAAGCATTTGTGTCCTTTCCCATTTGACAAAGATCTTTTCATGCCTCCTTTTCCCAAAGGATTTGAACTTCCTAAATACAATAAATACTTGGGTACATCTGACCCTCAAGACCATTTGAGAGAGTTTGGTTCTCTCTCCATGGAGTTCATACATGACACAACCTATCTCATGCATCTTTTCCCATGTATTTTTGGAGGGTCAGCTATGGAGTGGTTCTCTAGGCTACCAACTGGTATCAAAACTTTTGACAAAATTGCCAATTTATTTCTACAAAACTATTCTCACAACATCCAACATCCAGTTCATATCCGAGATCTTTGCAACTTGAAACAAAATCATGGGGAATCCTTCTTTGCATTTCTCCAAAGATGGAGACAACTTTATACATGATATTCTCACAAGATACCCGAATCTGAAAAGTTGGACATCTTTCTTGATAATCTTCTCCCCAACTTTAGATATCAAGTACAGCTACAAGGCCCTCTAACCTTTGATGACATGATTAAGAAAGCTATTATAATTGAGACATTCATGATCAAGAAGGGAGAATTGACCTTACACAAGGAAAATAAACAAGGGTCTTCCTCCTCAAGCAAAGATAAACCCAAATTTCCCAACAAGAACCAAAATGTTGTGAATGATGGC